>OZ025240.1:22468815-22533815 GCA_964019155.1 Osedax fenrisi | reverse complement strand
ATTTCAAGTATATATATATATATATAAAGTTGACACTTTTCTGGAGAAGTGTTTCAATTTAAAAATCCATCACTTTTATGCATGAATTCCTATCATTGAAACAATATTATGTGCAATGGCTACTAAATAACAAAGATATTGATGCCGAAACAGAAAAAGAGAATGACTTCTACACATGTGTTTCTTCACATTATACACCTGCAGGAAAAGCTAATACTATTTCCGTGGATGTGCTATTATCGTACTAATCTAGTTGGTTAACTTACATTCATAAATAAAGTAAAGAGATTATTTATATCATACATATAAGTATATTTATATATATAAATATGTATATAATATGTATAACATAAAGTGTATATCTGTTCTGCTTTTGATTCCAACTATTTACTGTATACCATTAGGTGTTATAACATTAATAAATATATAATTTACATAATATTAATTTTAATCAATCTTTATTATAATAATATGTTATATTTTTGTTGTATTTTATTCAATTTACGAGTAAATGTATTAAAACATATATGTTTTATAAATATACGAAATAAATCAACATCAACGCTAAATTAATCGTAATAATATAGCATCTATATAGCAAAGCAACGAGTGCAGTATATATTGATGGTACATTGTAGATGGGTTTAAAACACCAACTGTTGCAAGACAGAGATGTATGCTCTCTCTGATACTTTTTAATATTAAGTTCGAAAAGATCATGAAAGAAACGTTGGAAAAATGTTCACAAACCTAAGATTTATATATATTTTATTTTTATTTAAAATATTTTATTGACTACAAAATCACGTGGTGGTTATGGGCGTCATGAGAAGGAAACAAAAATAAAATAAATAAAGTACAATAAAAATAAAGGAAAAGGGAGGGTAGGTTACAATGTTAATAGGTGCATGGATAGTTTACATTTAAATAGTGACAGGGATTTCAAACACCTAATGTCATATGGTAGGCCATTCCAGTATTTTGGAGCTACCACAGAGAAAGCAGATTCAGAGTGAGCAGAGATAGTCGAGCGTTGCACAATTGTCATCGTGTGACATTTCCTGCTAGCTCGACTAAGGGTCTGAATACTGATCAAGTCTGCTAGGTACTCGGGAGATCTAAGATGTATCACCTTATGGGTGATGCATATATGCATACTATAGTAGTCTGTACCTGCAGATATACCTAAACTTAAGCCAGCCGAGTGATCGCATTAGAGTCGATATTGATACTATTGAAGAGAACTTCAGTTTATATAGGGTGCGTATAGAATGTCGTTGGATCATCTCGAGTTTAAGCATAAGCTTTAGGGAAAGATTACATAGAAGTGAGCAGCAGTATATAAGTCTACTGGAGACTAGTGAGTGTATTATACTTTTAGTCATTGGAAAAGTCAACTTATTGCGTGATTTTCTAATATTATAAAGAAAATAGTTGGCATTGCGAATCATTATAGATATGTGGTCAGAGTAATCTAGGTGGGAGTTGATGGTGAAACCAAGAGTTGTTATGGATTGTGAGGTAAGGAGGGATAGTAGAAAGGGGTGGGTGATGATTAGGGGGTAAGTATACTTACCTATATACTTACCTATAGGTCTGGAGATAATTATGGTGTTAGTTTTTGTCATAATAAGTGATAGGGAATTCTGGGAGAACCAGTCAATAAGTTCTGTGAGGCAGTTAAAAATAGACAGTTGAATAGAGTTGGAGTCACGGGAAATGGGAAAAGAAGTATAAATTTGTAGATCGTCGGCAAAGAGATGGTAGTGGATGTAAGGATATTTATTAAATATGGATTTTATGGGTAAAATATAAATAATAAAAAGTAAAGGACCAAGCACTGAGCCTTGTGGAACGCCATGAATGCTGATAAAGGGAGTAGAGAAGGATGAGTTAATTTTCACTGAGGAGGACCTTAAGGAAAATAATTGTATAAACCAGCTGTGTACTTGACCATGCATACCGATTTCATTGAGTCGTAAAGCAAGAATGTCATGGTTTAGAGTGTCAAAGGCACTGGATAGGTCAAGTAACACAAGGTAGCACGGGGCTTTGTTGTCAAGGGATATGAGTAGATCATTAATGATAAGATTAAGTGCTGATTCAGTGCTCCGATGGGGTAAGTAAGCACTTTGAAACTTAACAATAATTGAATTGGTAGTGATATAGTGTATAAGTTAAGCAGATACAATTCGCTCCAAGGTCTTAGAGATTGATATAAATATAGCCTATACTATGGGATACCCACGGGGGGCGGTAGGGACCCCATTGGGAAACACTGCTATAGGGCCTATAGTATAGGCTATTTTATATATATATATATATATATATTGTTTCTTTGTCCCCGAATTACATGAGTGTGCACAATGTAAAAGTAGGTCATATATAATATAATGCAAAGTATTACTATATTATATAATACTAGTAATTTACAATAACACGCGCCTTCATATTTCCCACTTTAGTTCTCACGTTCACTGACATTTAATTTCTAAAGACGAGCGCGCTGCCCGCCACATATTTTGTAGATTTCTATTTTTGTATTGCTATTTCGCAGATCCCCTATATAATAATACAATAACCAATTATAGATATTTTAAATAATAAGTATGCCTAACAAGAAGAAGTGCCGTCATTATTCTGTAGACTATTTTAAATTTGGAAACAATGAATCTATTTTGAAAAAAACTAAACCGTATTGTCTTATTTGCAATAAAGAGCAATGAGGCTATGGAGCCTTCTATATTAATTGACCATTTCAGGAAAGTGCATCCTGATAAGGCTAGTAAACATATAGAATATTTTGAACTGTTGAAAAATAATTTATTTCAAAGAAATACAATAAATAATTTTTTTTCAAAAGTTACAAATACCACTAATACTAGATTAAAATTATCATATAAAATTTCAAAGTTTATAGCAAAAACGGGCAAACCTCATAATCGTCATTCTGTTGTCGTGATATCTGTTTTATCTTGCATGATTCAAATATTTGTTCTGCCGTTAATTCTTGGCTGCACGATTCTTGTAAAAACCTCTGTCTGAGTGTTTCGTCATTCATACCGATTATTATTTTGTCTCTAATAAGGGACTCCTTCATATCCTTAAAGGAACATGATTTTGCTAATATCTTTATACAACTGTAATAACTTTCAATATTTTCATCTATTAGTTGTTGTCTTTTAAAAAAGCAATATCTTTCGTAAGTAGTATTCACTTTAGGTATGAAATGGCTATCGAATTTTTCCATTATAGTTTCTATATTTAGTTCACTTTCTTTATTGTCTTTGTCATCTTTTTGTTCAATATCAAATGAATTATAGATGTCTACTACATCTTCTCCTATGGCATATAGGAAGTTAGCTATTTGGACTTTACTTGACTTTTTCTCTAGTTCATTTGCACAAGCATAAATCTCATAATTTTGTTTCCACCTTTTCCATTCTGTGGGTCCTTTGCTTACGTTTAAAGCATTAGGTATTCTATCTAACATTGTATTAAATCTATATTTATAGATATAATTTTATAGATTTATATAATTTTATATAACTTTATAGATTTATATAATTTTATATAACTATAGATTTATATAATTCTATATAAATAGTGATATAAATACATCCAATATAAATCTAATATAAATGCACTGTTCTAGAAGATATATAAATCAGCAATTAAAATAAATCATTCGTTTTCTATAGAATTTAGAATTCTTTTGTTTGAAAATTACTGAATTAAATTTTTTTTTATTTTTAATTGGATTTTTTTTTTTTTTAATTTTCTCTAATTTGATAATATTCTATATGATAATAATATGTACGCGATATATAATAAATAATATTTATACATGCAATATATATATATATTTATATAAATATTATATATATTTTCAACGTGTAGACATTAAAATAACGTATCGTATACAAATAATAAATATTATATATAACAATAATATGTACTTTTTTTTATTAGTCTAACGATTTTAGGTACGGTTAACTAAATATTAAAATATTATATACAACAATAATATATTAATTAGTATAACTTGACCGCTGTCACCATGTAGTATTTATGAGATTGAATAATAGTTAATATAGCCTACTATACATATATACGTGACTAACCTTGTCTGGAAGTTCGCCGTATCTTGTATCGTGTATTATGATATATTATATATATAATTATGTATAGGTGCTGATTAGTTGTGCATTAAGTAGTAAGTGTCTCGTAAGTCATTTGTAATGGGCGTGGCTTAGTCATCTATATATGTATAGTAGGCGTATTCAATATTACTACATACCTATAGGTATATATATATCATATTATTATTACAATAAATTCTGTTTATACTATTTATCTTATTATAATGTAGGTATATAATAACCCCTATATATATAATATATATATATATTATAAATAATGTATTATTAATTATAATAGGGTGGGGGCGAAATATTTTTTTTAATATAAAAGTGGGCAATTTGAAAAAAAGGTTGGGAATCACTGCCCTATAGCAAAGATTTTGCGAAGCCTTCGGAAAATCTTTGCCTATAGGCTATAGGGGATTACGATCCTAAAGGACGAGTTTCGTTACAAAGGTTACATTTGACATGTAGTGTATACGCCTATAGGCGTGGCGATATATTCATATCCAGAAGATTGACAGATGACTAATATCGAAATGTTTCCTTCTTTTCCTTAATTTTAATTTTGCTGGCGTCATGAATGCCCGCTAGTTATACTACCTAATCTATATTTAACTATGACTCATCATATGATAACGCGCGAACATCGATATAAAATAATAAAAACGCTAATTGGATTATATAATATTGTAGATAGTTTTTTATAGAGTTATTTTATTTTATTTGAATCGCTAATTTGATTATATAATAGTTAAAAATATTATAGTTATTTTATATGCATGCATTACTCGTATTCTATGTATACAATGTATACATATAGACAATTTCATGTAAATATATAGGTTGAAATAGGTGGTCTTGTAAAAAAAGTTACTGGTCACTGAATATTGAATATTTTTAATTAATTTTTATTATAATATATTCACAATATATAGCTCTAATTTATTCTTATTATTAAAACATCTAAATTGAACCTTATCTATAAATATATTATTATAAATACAGTAAAACCTCTCTATAAGAAACCTCTTTATAAGAAACTTATTGTATACAAAATAATTATATATAAATAGAAGTATTGTATATTGTAACAATTATAGAAATTAATTATTTTATAAGATATTTTTTTTTCTTAAAAATATTATATTACATAAATAGCTCGAAATTAATTAAAATTAATTAATAATTGTTATTGTATATCCATAAATTTATTAAAATTAATTAATAAATGTTATTTTTATCCTTGACTTTATTCAAATTAATTAATAAATGATATTGTATATACATAAATTTATTAAAATTAATTAATAAATGTTATTATATCCTTAAAATGTATTGATGATACAATTTATTATATTATACAATTAATTGTTAAATAATAGATTATTATAATATTCATTATATTATATTCATCAATGAGATTCATAATTTATAATTCATAATTTATAATTTCTAATGTAAATCTATTAACATTTCATTATGTATTAACATGTCTAAGCCAAAACAATACAGTATACATTTAAAACAGTATACAAAATAAATATACTATATATATATATAACCTATACATTATATAATGCATTTTCAATTATAAATTAATTCTTAAAATCATTGGAAAAGTAAAAACCTCTTTATAAGAAAACCTCTCTATAAGAAAAAAAGTACTGAAAAAAAATAGTTTCTTATTATATCTTTACTCGATAAGAAACTATTGTTTACTAATTAGTCTTAATAATAATCTATTCAGCTAATTATGAAAATGTTACTATTAGTTTCACAATGAGTACTCAGTAATTAAAGATCGTAATCAGATTACAATCCAACAAGTACTCAGATTACTATCATGAGGCGCATATATTATTGGGTAGGATCTATAGATGATCCTACATGATGATCAATATGATCAAGATGATCAATATATTGATTACGATCACAGATTACAATTCTATTACAATCATTGATATACATTCGATTACGAACATTGATTTACATGTTTGATCAGTTAACAATAATCGATTAGAATCAGATTAATATCAATGATTTAGAAGTGTAGTACCAGGTACGTCGTACCTCCCTGGTAGTACGTAATCAAAGCATAGTTGCACATCAATGATTGTAATCATATGTATGTGTATGTGTGAACGACGTACACTGTACACTGTACGACGTACAGTGTACGTGTGTATTCATTTGTGTATTTAGGTATATATTTGTATTTATGTATGAGTGTGTGTGTATGTAGGGGAGGGTGGGGTTGTATGACCATGTTGTTGTATAAAGTGCTATCATTGTGGTAATAATAAATTGTTTAAATCTTAATTATTTAAATTGTATTGCGTAATATATGATATTAGTTAACTAATATATCACTTTTAGATATAAGGAATACTTATAAGATTTCATAATTATAATTAATAAAACAAAATAAAAAAGTTCATTCAACCCCAAAGGCGGGGTTGAATGAACATACCCTGTTTTACTTCTTGCTCTTGTCATGAGAGTTTTATCACGTATTCTATCAGTTTTTTGAGTATAGTTTCTCATTTTTGATTCCTAGAAATAATTATTAATATTAATAAATATTAATATTTAAATAATTATTATGAAATTAGTAATTGACCCTCATTAAAATTAAATTAATTAATTATATTGATATATAATTAATTATATTATTTATATTTAATCATTACTTATTTATATTCGGATCATTGAATATATATTATAATATTATAATAATATTAATATTATAATATTATAATATTATATTATAATATTAACATATGATATGGGGTTGATTGAACAATGTTCATATAACCCCATGTTTAGTGGTTCAATCATATAACCCCATATCACATTTTATTATTAATTGATAAAATTAAAATATATTATTTAAAATTTTAAATATATTTTGATATTAATATTAAGTTAATTATATATTAAAATCATATATAATATTAAAATAATCAAATAATTATTATAGAAGTTATCATATATTACATTTTCTGGAATTTTTACTTTTGAGTGTACTTTAGTTAAAAATGTGATTAAAATATTATTATTTTTATTTTTTTATTAAAAATTATACTTCCACAACTGTATTAATTATAGATGGCGATACAAGTTCAGTTAAATCAAATTTTTGCTTTAGCAAATAATTGTTATCTCCAGTGGCTCATGCAAGACACCTGTTCATACAACCCCACTCTCCCCTATATATGTGTATGTATATATATATATATATATATATATATATATATATATATATATGTGTGTGTGTGTATTTATATGTGTGTAAGTATATGTATATGTATGTGTATATATATATATATATAGATATATATATATACAGTAAAAGCTCGATAACTCAACATTGATGGGACGGAGTTTTCATGTTGAGTTGGCGAGTATGTTGAGTTATCGGATGTATAAATTAATGACTTAATTAATGTTTTGTTCACATAAATGCATTCAAAATAGTACTCGTATGATAATATAATAATTGTAATTGTATTTTTACGTTTATATATTTATATCCATATATTATTAAATAAAACCATGTTGAATAATGTATGTTGAATTATATTTGTTGAGCAATGTAGTTTTAATATAAAAGAATTAATATAAAATCATATAAAAGATACGAATCCAACAACATATGTTTGTGATATTTTGATTTTTCATAAATGTTGAGTTATCGGATGTATATTTACATGTAATGTATAGGCTAGGATTATAAAAACGATGTTGAGTTATATTTGTTGAGTAATAGGGTTTTTGTTAACATGTAAAAGATACGAATCCAACCAAATATTTGTTGGATGTTGAGTTATCGGCAATGTTGAGTTATCGGCATGTTGAGTTACCGAGATTCTACTGTATATATATTGTTTCTTTGTCCCAGAATCATACATGTATTGCACAGTGTAAATCCGGTAAAACTATCTACAATATTATATATTATATAATTATATAATATATAATCCAATTAGCGTTTATAGTATTTTATATCGATGTGCGGCGTTATCATATGATTAGTCAGTTAGTATAGAATAGGTAGTAAAAATAGTGCGAATTCATGATGCCAGATAAATTAAGGAATATTAAGCGACTTTTCGATATTAGTCATCTGTCAATCTATTGGATATAAATATATTGCCACGCCTATACTAGTGTATACATGTCAAATTTAACCTTTGAGACGCAACTCGTCCTTTATGATCGTCTCCACCTATAGGTATTTAAATGACTATTTTAATATCTATTTAACTATTCGGTTAACACTAAATATTTCTATGATGACAATGGAATTATTACAATTACAGTTATATTTTTAAAAATCGAATACTTAATACCGAAATTATTTATTTATATCACTAGTTAATACATCTTAATTATTAAAATTTATTAATATACGTAATTAATCTTATAAATAACATAATAATAGAATAAATATACACAACTAAAATAGGAATATTATAGATCAGCATAATCTATTCGTTCATAACAAAAATTAGTTTCTTATATTTGTAAGTTCAAGTTACAGCTATGTATAACTTAATACCTGCTATGCTATAGTGATTCGTTATAACTCCCTCACCTGTAAACACGCATAATGGACCGTTCCATTATGCTATTTCTATATTATTATACCAACCCCATGGTTTTCAAGTATAACATATGCCCGAAAAAAATCCGGTAAAATTTGTATACGTATATATATGCCTGGATCCGAATGACCTAAACAAAACTATTCGACGAGCCCACTATACCTATCGAACCCTTGACGAAGTCAATCATCTCCTATACAAAGCCAATGTATTCTCAAAACGTGATGCCTATTCCGGATACTGGGCTGTAATGCTAGATGATGCACACAGTCATCTAACCACGTTTAATACCCACTAAGGGCGGTACAGATTAAAAAGAATACCATTCGGATTGAATCTATAACAAGACATTTTTCAGGAGCATATGGACTATATACTTCAACCTCTCGTAGGTATAATCAACATTGCCAACGAAATCATAGTGTATATATATCCAATATTGAATGACACAATTGTTTAAAATGTTAAATGAACGATCATTAACACATATGCATCATAAATTATTGAATAACTCCCCTACCCTATTAAGTGTTCCATTGTTAAGCTTATATCAATGATGTTATCTCATAACTTATTTATTATTTAATTTATATTATTATCATCAATATGTTACATATACACATATTTATGTTTTATTGTGTGTGTACTTTTTAGTGACATTTGTGACATTGCCTATTTCCATCCACATTCAAATAATCTAATATAGATAATAATTTAAATCAATACATATATATATATATATATATATATATATATATATATATTTATTATTTTAATAAGTATATTTTAAATAAAAGAAATAATAAAATATTATATTTATTTAAAAAAAATACTCTACTATATAAAAGATTTATAAAAAAGAATTACGAATCGCATAAATGTGTATCGGGTTCGTACAGTATGGAAATGAAGTAAAAGCTTGTTTAACTAAACAATGTTAACGTAGAGGATATTAGTATTTATACTTGAACTCCGTCTTGAGAAGATATTTCACCTTGATCTGGGCCACATCGTAAACGATGAATCTGAAGCGATGAGTTAAGAATGATGTAATCGCTGTATTATGTAATAGTTATGTAATAGTTATGTAATAAGTCAGTGACTTCATCATCCAGCCGTAAAGCAATTCAATGAAGTTAATTATTAAAGATATCCTATATAGTATCAGATATATTGTTGTTTATCTCTACTGTAAGATACACAACTTAAATATCTCTATAATATCTATATTTTTCACGTTTTATTATAAGTGGAAGGGTGGTAATGAATACAACTCTCCTTAATGAATATCTTAATGGAGGTGGTTGGTTGTTGGCAATGTAAGGTACTCGTTGTATAGAAATGTGGAGTTATGTACAAAAGATAGAAGGGGGAGGAGGGAGGGAGAGATAGTGGAGGGAGGGAGAAGGGAGGTAGTAGAGGAAGGGGAAGAGATAGTGAAGGGAAGGATAAGGGAGGTAGGGAGAGATAGGTGAGCGAGGGAGAGAAAGAGGTTATTATTGGTGACAGTAGCGAATTAAAGGATACTCGTTGTAGAGTAGCGTGGAGTTAGCTACGTCACTGTTAACTGGGGTACCCATGGGATAGGCAAGTCCATCGGGGTCTGTGTAGGTCTGACCAGGGTCTGGCATCGTCTGCCCCAAACCTGGATGAGAAACAGGAGAGATAATTATACATATGATAACGGTTTATAAATTATATATTTGTATATGTGTATGTGTATGTATGTATGTATGTGTATGTGAGTATGTGTTTGTTAAGATGCTGTTAATATACAGTTACATTTAAAATTAAATATAATTTTATATTTTGTAGTATATTATAATATACATAGAAAAGTTTATATATATTTATCTTATAGTATACTATATATATATATATATATATATATATATATATATATATATATATATATATATATATATATATATTTTATATATATATATATATATTTAATAATAATAATATCAGATTCAGTTGATGACCGAGATCAAAAACCCAGGTATCGTATAGAAGTTCTATTGAACTTATCGAGATACCTGCTCTTGGTAATGAGAGAATTAATACAAAAACAAATAATTTTATATTTTGTAGTATATTATAATATACATAGAAAAGTTTATATATTTTATATATATATATATATATATTTAATAATAATAATATCAGATTCAGTTGATGACCGAGATCAAAAACCCAGGTATCGTATAGAAGTTCTATTGAACTTATCGAGATACCTGCTCTTGGTAATGAGAGAATTAATACAAAAACAAATAATTTTATATTTTGTAGTATATTATAATATACATAGAAAAGTTTATATATAATTATCTTATAGTATACTATATATATATATATATATATATATATATATATATATATATATATATATATATATATATATATATATATATATATATATTTTATATATATATATATATATATATATATTTAATAATAATAATATCAGATTCAGTTGATGACCGAGATCAAAAACCCAGGTATCGTATAGAAGTTCTATTGAACTTATCGAGATACCTGCTCTTGGTAATGAGAGAATTAATACAAAAACAAATAAATATAAATAAATATTTTACAATTCTATATTGTTCATTTGTGTTAAAAATATATCATATAAGATGAGTAATAATTAAAAATAATAAATTAACTGATGACATGATATTATAGTACTATTAAATAACAACTATTAAATAATTTATTAAAGTTTGTTTTGAGGATAACTATAATAAGGACAGCAAATATTATTTTTAATTTACGTAAACATTATTTGTTTATAATATATTGTTTAAATTCTCAAATATAAATAACCTACTTATATAAGGACGTATAAAATAATTTGTTGTAATCTGGTAATTTAAAGTACTATATAATTTGTTAAGTTTATAATAATGTTATATTTAATAATTAAATAATTTATTTCAAATATTACTATATAATTGATATTATTATATAATGAATTATGTCTATAATAAATTATATTATAAATAGATTAGTATATTTTAAATAATTAATATTTATATATAAAATTAAATTATTTTTAATTTAATCACTTAGGTGAAAAGACAGAATATTATTTTTCAGCGAATAATTGTTGTGTTACTATATAATATTACTTTATAATAATACATTATAATTTATCATATATATCAAAAAACCATCAATGAAATGATATAAAAAGTAGTTTTTGGATGTTACACTAGAATAAATATATAAATATTTAATTATTTATTAAATCTACATGTTTAACTAATATATATTATTTATGTTATATTATCTTTTGTATAAATAAAGTAGTATGTGATAATATTGAATAATGAAACAGCTTTATTACAAGAAACATATTTATTGCACCAATATTGCTTTATTCTATAGTCAAACTTAAAATGCTGTACTCAAAATAATAATTTCACATATGTATACACATTTTCACAACAAATATTATAGCTATAATACTAATTCGTTTGTATTATATGAAGATTTATATATATATATATATATATATTATAAAATAGATTAATAATGATACAAATACAGGTTCTATAGAAATATGTGTATAATGATAAATCGTAAAGCGCTGTTCACATGATCAATCTATTCCAGCAATTTCGCAATGGAATTCTTAAGAATTGCCAAAATGTGAGTCTGTGCTTTTTCATCGATTATTGCTAAATGTTCTAATCCGAATTTATTCTAGTTTTTGTGACAATTTATGCAATTGTTAAATAAACGCACGCACAAGTATACTGAAGAGTATTAATGCATACGAATATTTACCTTTCTAGGGTTCAATCTATTTATAATCGTTTATGATTATAAGTGATTAAAATTAAGTTATGTAATCGTTTACGATGGTTTAATTAATAATTATAATTATAATATATAATTCTAAATATAATTATTAAATTATGAATATATGTATATTACCACTTTTATAAAATGTATGTATTTTTAAGTATTCTACTGCAAAAATAGATTGCTCATGTGAACATCCTAAAATTTATATCGATAGGGGATTTTGAAACTGGAATTCTTAAGAATTCCATTGCGTAATTGCTGGAATAGATTGCTCATGTGAACAGCGCTTTAGAACTTGTTCTACTATGCCCTCGTAATTAAATCATTATTTGTTATGTATATCAATGTAGTATTATAAATCATTTAAATATATATATTTAATCTTTTTAGTTATCTTATATTGGTTTGTTATCAAGCTTTATCCCTTAACCTTATTACCTACCTTTAACCCTTAACCTTATTACCTACCTTTAACCCTTAACCTTATTACCTACCTTTAACCCTTAACCTTATTACCTACCTTTAACCCTTAACCTTATTACCTACCTTTAACACTTTACCCTAGCACCTACCTTTAACACTGTGCTTTCCACTTTTCACCTTCATTATATTTTGAGCCTTTTTTAATGTGTGCCTAAGTGATGATGATGATGATGATGATGGTGATGATGATGGTGATGATGATGATGATGATGATGATGATGATGGTGATACATGTGTGTGTGTGTGTGTGTGTTGCTATACAAACATGTTTCCTAGCGCTACTTCACACAGCATCAGCAGTCCTATGGGGTTAGACTTTGTGGTACGGCAGTAGTTGGCACTCTTAGACACCATGTCTGCAAAGTACACTCCTTTACCAAACATGTAGCCTGTCTGTAGTAGTGGTGGTGGGGCTAGTAGTAGTAGTAGTAGTAGTAGTAGTAGTAGTAGTAGTAGTAGTAGTAGTAGTAGTAGTAGTAGTAGTAGTAGTAGTAGTAGTAGTAGTAGTAGTAGTAGTAGTAGTAGTAGTAGTAGTAGTAGTAGTAGTAGTAGTAGTAGTAGTAGTAGTAGTAGTAGTAGTAGTGGTGGCGGTAGTGGTGGCGGTAGCAGTAGTGTGGGTACAAACAACAGGAGCTTCGGGTGGGGCAATCCTCAAACCCTGAGACAGAATACCAGCGTAGTTAGTGATACCGGAACCATGCCAGAGAAGCTGATGATTGGGCAGATCTCTGAATGCCTTGAATCTCTTCTTCTCACCTTGTCGTTCTACTTCGAATATCTGTGGGTAGGTACGATGTAAATGAGACAGATATCAACAATAATGCAAGTATTCAATGTGGGGTTAGATGTTGACTGGTAAACTAACATTTATGTCTGTGTTTCATAAACAATATAATCGCATTAATTTCATATGTATTAGAATATATACATGTTACTATAGGATATAATACTCATTATTCAAATAATGACAATAATGAATACTGGATAACACCAGGATTATTGGATATAAATATTGTTTAATTATTATAGAGATAGTTAAATGTAGTTATAATGAATGCATGGCTATAACATGTATAGATACAACAGTATAAGTATGTATATACGATGCACTGCATAGGCAGTGTTAACACGGTGAGTTTCTATTTCGGTTTCATTCTGATATCATATATATCTATCGTATCGGACTATATAGAAACATTGGTTATAAGACTGATAATATTGTGTTTTTGCTAAGATGGGCAATAATTGTACAAATATATATGTCTATTACTATTATTTAAAGACTACATTATTTAAAGCTACATTTTTATTAAATATTAAGTAATTTCTTTTTTGATTAGAGTCTAATCATTAGACCATTATGAAATTTAACTCGGAGTAGATTTAACATATTTAGGAGATGCAAATAAATATATAATATTGATATATAAAATAATTTTATTTTAGTATTGTATATATTGATTATTTTTAAATATAATGATTATTATATATTTATTATTATATATTATATCATAAAATGTATTGATTATATTTTTTAATTTTGTTAAGAAAATCATACATTTTTTTAAATATATCAAATATTTATAAAATTATAATATAATTATATAATATCATTAAAACAAATGTTTGGTAAGATTTTTTAATTCATAAATATATTATATTATTTGTTAAATATATTATATTAGTGAGATATTTTTGTAATCCCAAACAATTTTTTAATTTATTTTTATTTAGTTATATATTTTCATAAATAATAGATTTTCTATTGGATTATCTTTTGTCAAATATTTCAAAAATAAGGGTAGATACTATCTACAATCTACTAGATAGTAAACATAAGGGTAGATAGTAAACATAAGGGTAGATATAACAATAGTTTACATAAGAGGCTATATAATAACAATAGTAAAAATAAGGGGAGATATAACAACAATAGTAAACATATAAACCTCCTGTACATTCAGGTCAAACTGATTATGAGTACTGGCATGTGTATTCTTCACAAACTTTATCAACCTATTGTATTCATCACTGCTTTTCTCCAACACCTTAAACATATCATGAATATAATACAGTATAGAAATGTTAATTATATTAGATTAGGTTTTAGATTTGGATATTCTAATATAAATCAAATATTATTTTTTATATCCATTATCTAACCTAGTATTAATTTAAATAATGATTAATTGATAAATTAATGAAACATAAGTACCTGTATCATTATATACACTATGATAGTGTCACTGTGAGGTAACATAAACACACATAAACACACACACACAATATAAGGAATATCTAAAACCACTCCACCTTTAAAACTAGATTACAAACATTGTTTTACGTAGGCATCACTGAATGCTATATCAATCTAAATCAATACTATTATTATTTGATTATCATTCGTTATCGTTTCTTGTTCGCGTTATGTCTATTATTATATATATATATACTCGTCAATATCAACTGTGTTGCCAATTATGTGTACATTGTCTATACATTTTTGAGATATGTTTTATATATTTAAGTGTTTAAATAAACCATTACAATTACAATTACACACACACATATATACACACACTCTAACACACACATACCTACATATATACACACACCATCATACATATATACATATACCATCATACACACACACACACATACACACACACACACGCACGCACACACACACACACACACACATACACACCATCACACACTATCACACACACACATACACTCTCACACAAACACACACTCTCACACCCACACCATCACACACATAGTACACACCATCACACACAGCACACTAACATGTAGTTTAGTGTTCAGTTTGTTGTAGTGATAGTCGAGGGGATCAACAGAGGTGTCCCCTCCCTTCTCGTCCTTCTTCACTGTTAACATGGAATAGGCTATCTCTATGTCCAGTAGGTTCTGTAGCATCAAGGTCTTAGCCTGCAAGTAAGTAAGTATATAATCAATAATCTAATATATTCTATGGATGACTACAATATTCAGTATTGTTGTGAAGTGTTTTCGGAGGAACAATACACAATACACATATATAATATAAACAAGAAAAGAAAATAGAAAAATATCTTCTAATAAATTATTATTATTTAAACTTAATTTTTATTATTTGAACATCCTTATAACTTTTGATCTAATTGAATTTAATTGAATATTTTAGAACTTATTTATAATAAATAACTCTTCATATATATTAAGTATGAGCTAAAAGTTTAACTTAATTACTGGAAATTCCTAGAAATATTGTTGTTTTAAAAGTATTTTTAAACTAATGTTTTCGGGGTCTCCTTCTCATCATCATATAATTCTATAACTTAATATATATATAGAAATTAATAAGACTTCTATTTCGTCATCGACGTTGTAAAGTCTGTTTCGCTCGAATAAACATTGCATAGATACTTTTAAATTAATGAATAATGTAAATATGTAATATATAATAGAGTTATCAACAGTTACGTACTTATAGGAAGATAAGTCGTATCTTATGTACGCCTTTATTAGTATGTAAAGTTATTGCGTATGATCTGTACGCAACTAGAGAACCACTGAACCAGAGAGAGAGAGGGAGGGGGAAGCTGACAAACCGAGATGATGTCGTTATCCTTAATGAGCGGGGGTTTCTTCATGCCGAAGTCATGGGGTATCACCGTGTAGAAGCGATTAGAGGCGTCCAGGATAGCATTCTCACTGTGTTTGCCTTTATCTAGTGTCTGTGTGTACACAGAGTGGGGCGAGGGGGAGGGGTGATTAGGGTGTGCTCTGGTTGCTTTACCTATCATTAGAGTTTATATACTTGACACTAATGGATTTATATTAGATTTAATAATTAAAGTTGTATATAAGACTTGATAATTAATGAGTTATATAATACAACATTCTTTTAGGTTTGTTTCGGAGGTCTTAATAGTTTACCTCTCAATATCATTAGTACTAATACATTAATTAATTCAATATTTAAAATTTCAATAATCAAATTATCAATATTTACATACTTATACTAAGATAAAGCATATCATTTGTGTGCAAATAGTATTTCATAAAGTTATTGCATATTATCTCTTTAGGTGTAGAATTTTATATATATATATATATATATATATTTTTTTTTATTTACTTAATCCCGTGACCGGTTGGTCGTAGGGGGGGGGGGGTTTGAATCGCGGTATAATAATTTAATATATATACACAATGAACACATGTAACAATACTATAGCCAACATTCTTCGGCGTGATATATGGAATTCACGACATAGTAATAAAACTAGAAGAGGACAATTCTGAAGATAGCGCATTAGAAGAGTAACTTACCTTTTGTAAGTCCGTCAAGATAGAGAAGGCCTCACGGATTTGATTCTGAGAGATCTTACCTAGAGGCATCTTCTTCAAGTCAATCTGTGCGTGTGAGTGAGTCATTACGGCTTGTGTACAGAGGTTTAGGTGTAATATGATAAGTTGTGTTAATTAAGGGATTAAGATAATGTGTTAGATAAGGTATTAGATAAGGTGTTAGATAAGGCATGAGGCATATATTTTTACGAATGGTAATTAATGTTATTATAGATCAAACATGTTAAATGTTTCGAGTGAATATTTGAATATGTGGCCTCAGATTAAGGTGCGCTTATATTTTTTTATTTATTTAAACAAATTTTAATATTATTATAAATTTTGTAAGTTGAATATATAATAATAAATTCGTCACAAAATTACAATATAATATAATCTATTAATACCAAGGGTATAATCATATACACTTACAAAATCATCATTATTACGAAAATAATAATACCAAAGATTTTGCGAAGCAAAGATATAACACTCCCTATGCATGCAACGTAATTTAGTAATAGCCCCAACCGCTGCTAGCAGTAGTATCGAAATCACTGAAATAGATTTAGGTTCGGCTCTGTTTGCATACAACAATGTTTTCATTGCTCTATTAAATTACATGCAATATAAATTAGCTTTTACTCACTAAATATATACTTATAGCATTTAAAACATACATATCATATTTGTTTGTTATATATTAGTAATGAACACTTAGTTTTCATCATATAAATATTAATTTAAAGCATATTATTTAACATTTTAAAAGTGTATAGTTAAATACGAATTTACATTATAAACAACGCATAGTTCCTAAAAGTAACCCGCTATAGGTGGCACCAGGGTATTTTGTATATAAATTCGAATTACATGATTTCGCGTAAGTGTTATATCTTTCCTTCGGAAAATCTTTGATAATACTAAATATTTTATAATTTAAATATCTTATAACATTTGATATATTTATATTATTAAATAATTCGTCTCTGAAATTACATTTCAGTGATCGTGAGAACTAAAGTGGGAAATATTAATTCACAGGTTACTGTAAATTCCGTAGTATCATATAATATAGTAATAATTAGCATTATATGATATATGACCTAGTTTTACATTGTGCACACTGCACAGATCTATTATTATAAGGATATACATGTGTGATTCGGGAACAAGGAAACAATATATATATACATATATAAATATAAATAATTTATATATTGGGTTTGGGTTGGTTTTATTGGTTTGGTTTAGTTTGGATGGGATAGTTTTAATATATTGAGGTTTTTGTAGCTGATTTACATCAAGAGCCTATAAAAGCATATATAAAATATATATATATATATATATATATATATATATATATATATATTTTAAATCACTTATATATATATATACAATAATTATTCATAAATATAATATAACTCCTTAATGTTACTAATACCTGCACTAAGGCGAGCTATAGGTCATTGATATAAATAAAGTGGACCTGTGCAATTGACGTACGCAATGCATGTAAAATAAAGATACTCGAATGACATTTTTATCGATATATTAACAAAATGGCATCAGTGATTTTGATTGGATATTAGTCATATTATATATGTCAAATATTAAAACAGTAGACTATTTTCGTCGTAATAGATTAAAGTGACTTCTATCTATATCAATGGATTTGGATTATAAATATCAATAAAATAGTGTGATATCTTCAATTTAAATACACAAAATTACGAGGAAAGTTGATATGATGTATTTTAAATATATAATTTTATTTTTAGTATAGATAATACATTAAACTTGGTTGTAATTATCAATATATATGTATAAATAAATATTTTAATTTAAAATTTAGTAGGTATTTAGTAGTAGACAGTGCCCCTAATGCAAAGTGCCATACACTACATTCAATTGCACAGGTCCACTTTCCCACTACATCGATGGTTATAGTTATACGTGACCTCAAACTCTAGCATGTCATTGGTCATCTTATCAACATCGAAGATAAGCTTGATGAGCTCTTGTACAGGTTTCTCTAGCTTAGATCTGCTGCCAGCATTCTTCAGGGACTCTGTCTTCATTTCCTATAGTACACGTGCAGCATGTGTAGTATGTGTGTAGTATATGTGTAGTATATATGTAGTATATATATATATATATATAACAGGGATGGGATCAAATAAATACAAATTCAAATATTTAAATAATATTTTATATAAACACAAATAAAAATACATTTTATCAAATACAAATACAAAAACATGACAAAAGTAAAATAAAATAAGAATACAGATAATCTGGGATGTAATATTTTGGGATGATTGAATTAGTAATATGAATTAGTAATTTGGGAGACTTAAATAATAGTTTAAAAATATCATTTATAGTAATAAGATTATAAATAAATGTGTTAGTTAGATACACTATTATTACTAACTTTAATAATTATTTGTAATTGATTAAATCTGAATAATACACATGTATTATATATAAGATTAATAGCGATGTAAACTACGAAGAATCAATAATTAATTTGCGATGTCTTATATGATATATTTATTTTATTTTTACTAAACTTAAAATTATAAAAATGTATTTATATTACTACTATTTATTTAAAGATACAGATACAAGTACATTGTATATTAATACATACCACAAATAACATAATAGTACTTGGTTGAAGCGATATATAACTTAAAAGTTACTAGATTATTTAAAATACAATTAAACAAAATAAATCTTGAATACAAATATTTCGAATACAATATGATACATACTAATAATAATACTCAAGCATTTAAATCAAATTAGCTATAACTTAACAGTATTATGTACTTTTTTAATATGTGACTATATGTTATATTTATAGTAAATATTAATATATCTAATCTATCTCTGAGGTTATTATGTACACATACAATAAAAGTATTACATCAAGTTACATAAATCAGCCTATAAACGTTTATCAATATTATTAACACTATATAGTAACATTATATATAACTATTACATAGTTTTAAAATTAATTTAATAATTTATTAGAAACAAATAAATGCGCATTTCAAATATGAATTTTGTAATAAATATCAATGTAATTTTGTAGATGTATATGTATCGAGTATAGTTTGGAGGATTAGAACATGTTGGAAATATTATATATAAAACATTGATAGACAAAAATAAGTTTAAAGTATATAAAACTAACCGCCCCAAAGTCTACGTCGATGGGGTAGAACTTGCGGGGTTGCTTCACAAAGGGCGGGCTATTGAACATGTTGCCTGTCTTCTCCTCAAACAGCTCCTTGTATCTCGCCACACATTCTTGTTTATTCGTGAAGTGAGCCAGCTGATCACCACCGATTGTAGTACCGATACGACCCCACGACCTCCACAAATAGTATCTACCAGAGTTATTGCATGAGCGTAATAACAGTCATACTGTATACAGTATGTAAATAGTAAGTGATATTAAAGTTAAAAAAATAATAGTTTATTTTTAGAAATACTGCTGCTCATAAATAGTTAGTTAATCTGGTTGTTATACAACTATATCCGGTAACGATACTACTATAGTTAGATACTATGTATACACAGTTAGAGGTATTCACTGTAGTAGTAGTAAACAGCTGTACGAGTAATGATTAAAAATTTGTTTTATGAGATATTTTAGTTAACCAAATTAAATTTAATAATTGTATTTAAAGGTATTAAAGAATTGCACAATCTATAGTTTCCCGTAGTATTTGTCATTCGAGTATTCTAGTATACTATACTAGTACAACGTTACGCGATACAATACATCATACGCTATACACGTGTCACGTGTTGGGCTTACTTGGGCTTGTTTGCCTTGATGGATTCATCCTTCTCGAGGATCTGTAGTTTGTAGTAGCTGTTGGTGCCCTTGACCACGTCCACTAGGCCTAGGATAGAGTTGTAGACGGCATCTCTCTCCTTGTAGACGTGGTGAGTGTCAGATAGACCTGCAGTGTACGCGAGTGTGTGTGAGTGTGTGAGTGGTAGGTGTTGCAAAACAAGATATATAAATAATCATAAAAATATATATATATAATTGATTTAGGCGGAACGATTTTACGTGAATAGGAATAAAATTACAAAATCAAAATTTATTATTAAAATAAATTAATACTTTTTTAATAATACTATAACTAATTATTATATATATATATATATATACATAAATTATCTATATTAATGTGTGCTAAAATATAAAAAATCTAGGTAAAAGTTAAATTATATAGTGCCCGTTAACTAGGGATAACAATTTAAACATATTTCAAATTTCACTAAAGGATAAAATATTAAAAATGTGGTTCTCAAGAAATTAAAATAAAAGAATATATAGTTCTTGAGAAGATAAAATTAGTACTAAAAATATTAAGCTATAAATATTTTTCATTTAAAAGTTATAATATAATACATGTTATATTTTGAGAAAAACAATAACGATAATAAGTCATTTAAAATAGATGAGATACATATTTTAATTTATAATTTTTTTTATTAATATTAAAATATATAATTAAATTGATATAATTAGGATATTCAAATAGCCGTTTTACTCATTACATTAAATATCTCGTATGTAATACTAGATACCTCAGCATTTTACATTTAAACATTTGGATCATACTATTTACATTAATGAAACAGAGGTGGTATATAAAATACAATTTCTCTAAAAAATTGATATTCACTTAACACATATTATAATATATTTATAAATTTATTTATGATTTATAATATTCAATGATATTAATAATTAAATTTGCATTAATATAATCTATAATGTATTCCTCTTATATACATATGTTATCAATTTAAAAATAAACTATTAATTTTGAATACATATTAATACATATTGATTAACTTGAATACAAATGTGAATAACAAGCAATAGCATATTTTAGTTTTAAATAATATACATATCTATTAGATTAGTAAAAGCTAACATATATTGTATGTAATTTAATAGAACAATGAAAACATTGTTGTATAAAAACTACAAACGAAAAGTTAAACCAAACCCATATATTTCAATTGCGATACTACTACTAGCAGCTGCAGGGTTTACTATTAATTGTGTAGCGTAGATAGGGAGAGAGTTATATCTTTGTTTCGTAACATCTTTGAACTATACTAGTTGAACTAGGCCATGAAATCGGGTCAACAAACCTGAATCTGGGTCAACAACTAGGCCACCTTTCATCTTGCTTGTCATCATTTCATCTGAGATTTGATACTTGCGTTCTATGATGTGTAACAATAGGAGATAAATAGGTACTAAGTATTGATATACATGTAATTTGTTATAAATTATTCAGTTAAAATAATCCTCCAAATATTACATAATTACATTGTAGTGATATATTTTATTAAAAAATTATAACATACAATAGAGTTTAATATATATATATATACAGGGTTGTTGGTTTTTTTGTTTTATTTGGTTTTTGTGTGAAGAATATTGGTTTCTTTATTTATTAAATAATTGTTATTAATAAATTGTTATATTGAATGTTATTTGTAATAAATATACAAGGATTCAGTAAATTCTATCCAAATTATATTTTCTTTCGGCCAGGCTTGTTTATTAAATGAATAAGTTTATATAATACACATAATACTATTATTAATATATACCAGGGTTCTTGATTTTTTTTTGGTTTTTTTGTTTGTATGATTTTTTTGGTTTTTTAAAAACTATTAAAACCAATATAAAACTTGCAGGGTTGCCTTACATAATTTAAAATTATTTATTATATTTAAAATTATATAAATTTAAATTATATTTATCAATAATTTTATATACATTGTTTTACAATACCAAAAAACCATCAAAAAACCCCAGAAACCCTGTATATATATTAAGTAATGAAATCTAAAATAAATGAGTGTTACAATATAATGTGATGAGTGTTTTCCTTATGGCAGAACTCATCACAGTAGGATTGGCTCATACCTTCTTGTTGTCTTCTTTTCTCACTCTTTTCTGATTGATAAGATTTTCCTGAATAACTTCTAGAAACCTAAGATACATTAGATACATCTATTAAATTTAAATCGCTTAAACTTAAGCCTTAAGTATACTATATAATGTATATGATTTAAATATACATTATACAATAATCTTTGCTATAATTTTTATTTTTTTTAAATGTTATAAATAAAATGTCAACAATATATAAAGGTAATAGTTAATAATATTGAGAATCGCAATGAGAAAACCGCGTCGTGTTCGCATCGCACACTCTCACTCGTGCTAAACTAACAAATTTGCCCCAGTCCGACAGTGAGTACTTGGGAATAGCGTCCACGATATCGATGCCCTTGAGATTATCGAGGAAGTCGACACCGACGCAGTGAATGTTGTAGCGTTTGCACTCCTTTATCATGAGAGCCTCGTTCTTTACCTCATCTACAGGTATGTATGTGTGTGTATTGTTATTGACAGAATTTATTTAAACATATCATCAATAATAATAATTCTATATGTATTTTTGAATAATATATTTTAATATAAATGTATGTGTGTGTGGGTGGGTGTGTGTGTGCAATATGTATAATGTATTGTATTGATATAGTACAGTCGCTACCTCGCTTTACTAAACTCAATATTTATAATAAAAATATTGTTTCAAACTTATATATTATTAAGTGTCAAAATATTATAAAACATTCATAATTTAATTTATAAAAATAATTGTTTTCTAAAAAATAATTGTTTTCTATAAATATTTCTCTACAAATTTTATAAAATCGATACTTATATATATATATATGTAAATTTAAAAATTAATATATATATACATATATATAGGAGGAATATCGTTATATAATCAATCAATAATAAAGCTTGACATTCTATAATTGATCTTATATTAATTAAATTATTTCTATTATTAAATTAGAATTTGAATTATTAATATTATTGATGTACCTTTCAAAATTTGCATTATCCGAGTTATATTTGATGTCAAAGCATACTTTCTATTTTTATAATATAGAATAATAATAAAATTCCGTATATTTACACTTAAATGAAACTAATTAATTTTAAAATTATTAGTTAGATATCAATTTCTAAATAATATATCAGTAAATTGAAATAATATTAACAATATTAGATGAGAAATTTTTTAGGAATATTTTTTAATAAAATATCTATAAAAATTAAACTACAATATATTATTGATTTTTATCATTAATGATAACATTGAATGAACTGTGACACTTTTGCCGTGACACCCGTGACTTCACCTATGACATACGTGACCATACACACAATTCATGTGATGCCCTCACCATCACTAATATACTATAAGACACCAGCCCCATCACCCGTCACATCTATAACACACACACTCGCCTTTACCTACACATGCATACCTCACCACCTCATCTAGATATGCAATCCACTACGATACCACCACATGGCCACATCCAACATGCTACTCACACTCGTACCGTATCTCTTGCTCCACCATTAGTTACCAACATAATTATTGAGAAGGGGAGATGTTATAACCTATCAATGTATACGCATAATTCGCGAACCATATAATGGACAAACTATTACGTAACTTGTTGTTGTCTCACTAATTGGATCAGCCCACGCGGTGGCATATGTCATAGCTCAGGTACTTATATTAATGTAATCACGGTCACATACGTTGTACCTATAAAGGCACTGTATATCAATACAAATACCTATCCTTACTTATTCCTTTATGTATCATCATGGCAGATGTCACCTTCATGTATTATTAGCGTTAAATATCGGTTCCAAACAATGTATCTAAAATAGGATATTAGTGATTGCTAACTTCTACTATTCAACTAACCCGGAGTTGTGATGCAAGCTGTGGTGGAGGCGAGCACTTTCTTCACGTACACTCCACCCAGAGCTGTCACTCTCTCTCTGAGACTCTTCTGGGTCACGCCCCCTTTACCGAAACGCCCACATATCGAGAAGTCCAAACCTGTTGAGAAACATAAATATAGCGAAGAGTAGGAAGGGAGGTGCTATATATTGATAGAGAACATTCTGGTGGTATATAATATATACTATATATTATATATATTATATATATATTTATATATATATATATATATATATATATATATATATATATATATATATATATATATATATATATATATATATAATAAAACCTCTCCATAAGGAATATACAGAGAGACATGTTTTCTTATAAAGGGCTTTCTTATAATAGTGGTTTTATTTTGATATGAAAATTTACTACAATTTATAATTTTACTTATTCTTAATTAGATTCTGATATTATTAATTATAAAATGTATATTATAACCTATATTTAAAAATAAATATGTATATATTTATTAGGAAATATAATTATTTAGTAATATTTTCGGATTTTTATAAATAAAAATAGATACTATTATAGATGAAAATATCACTATTTATAATATTATTTAAATTAAAAATGATATCATAATATTATCTGTATATCATTTTATTTAATTGTGAATATTTTACTTTGAACATAAGTTAGAATACTAGTTAAAACTGGCGTCCGGTGATTTATCTTTGTCTCTATTATCACAATGGGTAGAATGAAATACATATGTAATAATACCTGTTGATTACATGTATTTTAATGATTAATCAGTATGTTATTTTGATTTTTGAATTTGATCAAACACACTATTAAACAGCATATTTAAACACTCTAAATATATTTAATTATTAATTAAATAGAATCAATATATCATAATGAATTTAAATTAAGTTAGTTAATTTATGAATGTAAACATTTTCAGTTTTTTTTAGCATTTATTCAAAATCAAATATAGATGTATATAGAAAATATATCAGGTAATTTTAATAATGACAATATTAATAAAGATAATATTAATAATAAATTATTATATCAATATATTATACTAAAAAGTAATGAAAATGTTAAATATTAAAATTTTTTATTTTCATTTGAATAAGTAATTTTTATAAGTAATTCTTTAGAAAGAGCATTTATATTTGTATTTATATTTTACAAATGTACTGAGTCGATATAATTTAATACTTTATAAATGTAAATGCAACATTACTTTCATCACTGAAATATTAATACTTAAAGATGTACATAATTATATACAAATATGTTATGGTTGGTATAATTATTTGTAAATGGTATATTTTAAGATGTATTCTAAGAACATGAAATAGCTTTGATATAATAATGCAGATCACTAATCTCATTGAAGTATACTAGACATAATATTATATTTACTACTTTAGTATGTCAAATATATCATATATAATATATAAAACACATATAATTTTAAAACCTCATAATATAAAAATAAACGATGATTACCTGAACTTATATATAAGTAACATATGCACTAGTTAATCATTAATTTATAAATAATTGAATATATAGTTATGTGTATATAAATATAAATATGTAAATATAATATTTTTGTAATAAAATTCTACAAATAAAAATTAAATATTGTATCAGAAATGAGTATGATTTATCATACATATTAGTATACATTCATTATACAAAGTATTGTATTATATACTGTATCGTGTAACGCATTATGTCTGACCTTTAAGAGGTAATTCTTCTGTGGGGACATCCTTATCTTCCATGTAGAATCTATCCCTCACTTTTATCTTGAATCTTTTACTAATATGTAGGTATTAATATTTTATAAGCAATATATTTATATAATTTAATAATATCAATAATTATAAATTATAATTTAACGTTACTAATATTATTTAAATTAAAAAATATATAAACATATATCTAACTGATATTCTTAATATAATGTACTATTTAATTATTTGAATAGTTTAAAATGTTATATAAATATATTAGAATCAGGTCATATAATTAATAGAATTATAAAATATATATATATATATATAAATTAATGTGATTCAAAAGACAAATCACTGTATTACAACATAGAGATACACGATACAGTCTAGCTAAACAACAATATCGCTATATAGCTGTGATACAATGATGATACTAATGCACAAACAGATAGGGACATTCATCCTTCCACTCCTGGTCGACCTTGAACGCGACTCTAGAGGGCGTCTTCGTCACCTGCGTACACTTTGTCCACTCGGAGATGTCACCGGTACACTTGTACCCAGCACCGCTAATGGGGGGTGATTGTGTTAATAGTGGAGGGGTTGTGGACGGGGGTGATGATGAGGTAATTATCAAATCAGTTAAAATAATATTTTTTTTAATATATTCCTTGTTTATTTTAATGTACGTTATCGTTAGAAAATATTTATACTTCATACTTTCGATCATATATTTCTACTATATATATTTTCTTAAATAAATTATCAATCAATAATAGTAACTAATTATTATTATAATAATAAATAATAATAATATTAATAACAATGATTTATTAATTTAAAATTAATAAACATTAATGATAATAAAAGATTATGAAATCATATGAGATAAGTGTATTTATCCAATACTAAGGTACATCAACGACTGGAACAGTTAACATTAGTACACGTAGTATGTGTGAACCTCTTGTAGTAGGAGAGACCACCACACAGAACACAGGGAACGGGGCAACCAAAGTAGATTACATCGCTTAGCAATAGATTTATCTGAGGTGTGAAGTGTGAACATGATTAGTGATAGTGCTGCGTTGTTGTAGCTTTCATAGCTAAATAGATTATTCATAATACTTTTAAGATGGCTAAATGTATGTAATTATGAATTAAATACGAATATCATAAATGATTGACAGAGATAAAGAACATACTATTTGGTTAATATTAATGTTGTACTATGGTGTTTAACCCTATGTATCCGAGGATTTTACATTTGCCCAGTTCCGAGCATTTACATTTTTTTTTAAATATGTATGCAGTGCATACTATGCACGTATTTAATAAATGAAAATGTGGATATCAATATAAAAAATATTCTATTACAAGTTATAATTTGTTGGTTTATTATTCTGGAAAAAATTATTAATTAATTAATTATTGAAAATATTGTAATCAATTAAAAAGTAACAATTATAATTAATTCTTTAAAATAAAATAATAATATTTCAAACCTAAATTAATGTATATAATACTGATATTTTGTATATGCATTTAGTCTTATAATGTGGTAACAATAAAACAACAATAAACTGAAGAAATTATATAAATGAGTCATTGAATAATTTACAAATAATATAACATATTTTTTCTATTATTAGATTTTTAAATTTAAAATAAAAAGTCACGATATAATTCTGTACTATCGGTATAAATAATATTGTATATAACATATACAGCTCGGACGCAATGGGTTAATAGGTATGTAATGTTAATACGATGTGTGTTTTAATGTAAAGCACACAAACCCCTGCGAGGAAGATAGGATTCACTGGTTGTATTCAACATTAAACATATAACTAATGAATCAAAAACAAACTACACATACTTATTTTAACTAACTTATTTTATGATCTGCACTTTAATACATTTCCTAACATATTTCCAAACTATTGATTTGTATTATTATTTGTTTACTTTTTTATTATAGAGTCACCATCACTTTATTAATATTATAGCTCACTTCCGAATAATTTATTCAAAATTGGATTTATGAGACTAAATAAATGAAACTACTACAAAATCATACGGAAATAGACTCTCAAGTAAGAATGTTTACAGTGATATTTGACCCTGGTCAGTGCAAATCGGACACAGTAGTAGTGATCAGAGAGTAGTGGTCAGTGAGTAGTGGTAAGATAGCAGTGGTCAGTAGTAGTGGTCATTAGTAGTGGTCAGTGAGTAGTGGTCAGATAGCAGTGGTCAGTAGTAGTAGTAGTGGTAAGATAGTAGTGGTCAGTGAGTAGTAGTCAGTAGCAGTGGTCAGATAGTAGTAGTGGTAAGATAGCAGTGGTCAGTAGTAGTGGTCAGTAGTAGTGGTAAGATAGTAGTAGTCAGTATAGTGGTGGTCAGATAGTAGTGGTCAGTAGTGGTGGTCAGGTAGTAGTGGTCAGATAGCAGATGAGATGGTACTAACACCACTTAGTCCAGAGGGTATGAACATGTCATTTTCCTCCAACATCTGTCTCTGAGCGACGATGTTGAAAGCCTTATTCAACGCATCCGTGATCTCCCATAGTTTCTTACTTTGTTCCTGTGCGTGTGTGTGTGTGTATGTGTGTGTATGTGTGTATGTGTGTGTATGTGTATGTATAGACTATAACCATAACACTTATGCTGACAGGTATTATACATCTCCACAAATATTAAATCATATATAATAGGTTATACTGAATTATATATATATATACATAATTATGAATATAGTAATGGAAATTATTTATATCAAATATATTTAAAGTTAAATAATGTATTATATATATGTATTATTATTAGTTTGTTAAATCTGAATTAAATGAATCATAAATTATGTCACAATAAATGAAAACAGAAAATGTGTTATCTTTACTTTGTATGGTGATTATCTACTTTCAGGTGGCCAACTATTAATACTTGTGTTGGGGTAATAAAACAATGACTCATACATTAGAGATAACCTAAACAAGGGCATAATAATATTATCAATATACAAGATTAACTATATCATGTGATTATATCAATAATTAGGTTACCTTGTAGAGTTCTTCATTCTTATCTAGCTTCTTCGTAACTTTAGCATCGACAACATCCCCTCCTCCATCAATCTTTCTTTTACTGTCATCGATTAACATGCACAATTACATCATATAATATTACATCATATAATATTACATCATCTTATATTACATCACATTATATTACATCATCGGGTTACCTACCTGATGTTCTTCCCTTTGCCCAGTTTCTCGATCAGCATATTTTGATCATCTTTATCGATCGACGAGAACCCATTTAGTATCTTTGGTTGTTGATCGAGGTCGTAACCTAGTTCTTCTCTTTCTTTGATAAAACAGTCAACATGGTGCCATAAATCCTGCACGTATGCATTGTACATAATCATGTCAATATTCAAAAATATATATTGTAAAATATGAGTACAATACAATTATATATATATATATTAATGCTGTAACATTTAAATGCTTTACTAGTCTCGAGAATTTCACGTCTCAAATATTTTAATTTTATTCTAGATGTCTTTAAATTTGTAATTTTATATTAATGTATTTATTATATATTAATATATATATATATACATAATATTATTGGATATATAATTAATAAGTTAATAAATATACAATGCAGCCATACCTATATATATATATATATATATATACATATAATCAAATGAGAATGATAGCTACAATTATTGATATGTTTATTATTATTAATCTTATGCTATATATAGCCATGGCAATTAGCTATATGTTATATAGTATAAAGTAACCCAAACCCAACCCTTATATGTAACAGAAGCAAAATCATCTTGTTCTAATGACATTATATCAGATAGAGTAGAAATATCAATTGTTATCAAAGTTATTTTATTATAATTATTTTAATATAACAATATAGATGACATAACGCGGATTACTTAATATGAATAAATAAACTAATTTAAAAACAAAATTAAATTATATTGCAAATATTTTCTTAAACAATACACAAACTGAAGTTAACCCAAACTAAATTAAAAATTGATTACATCCTCTTTTCAAATACGAGTAAATTAAGTTTAAGTAAATCTATAAAAGACTAGATTTTAAAATTTACAGCACACATATATATATATATATATATTATATCAAATATAAATAATTTATATTTTTTATAAATTAATAATAGCCAAATTTGATGTACATTTATGTATAAATATATTTGTATTATATAAATCAGTTGTATAATTCATACCAATGTCTACATTAGTTGCAAACATAACACTATATACTACACACATGTATGATGTGTGTGACATACACTCGTGTGACATAATAACCTGAGGCCCATACATCTTCGCATTCAGAGAGTCGTACACTTTCTTAGATAGGCGGATCTCTCCCTAACATACACACGATACGATTAGAGTTAAAGAAGTTAAGAAGTTAAGAAGTTCCATTTAGTTGGAAGGTTGCAAATGGAGATTCCACGTATTGCGATGCTCTCTAAACACATGATGTACCTAGCTTCCAGTTTCAATTATTATTCGTGAACGTAAACTATACATGTTTTATATTCTTTAATTTGTGGTTTTATATTATTATTTGTTTACATAAATAACATATTTAATCGTTAGTAAATATTTCAAGTTTTACTTTCAACTTTATATTTGCCTTTAACTAACACAAATCAATGAATGGTAATCTGACACACTATGACTAATAGCTTGTTTCATAGTCTATGACTAATAGCTTGTTTCATAGTCTATGACTAATAGCTTGTTTCATAAGTATATGTTAATAACTAATCATACTCGCATGTACGTATGCAAATAAAGATGCACTGCTTAACAATGTTAAGTGAACATTACAGAATGAGAACACGTGACATGGGAAGGAGGAGTGGATCAATATCATAAAGTAGTCTGTACAACCTTCTGTATGCTGATATCACAAGATCTACACTTGGCCCGACTGCTCTTCGCGTACTGAACAGTGTAATCGTAGGCGGAATTAGAGGCGGCGGCTTCTTTAGCCACACCCACCGTCGCTGTACCTGTAGTGGTTAGAGTGGAGGGGGGTTAATCGGGTGTACGGGAGGTAACCGAGTTGGGACGGGTGGTAGTGGCGGGCTATTGGATTCCTAAATCTTTCACTTTTTTGTTTGTAAAATTTTAGGTTCCTATGGGTTTGTACTGAGTTCATATGGATTTATACCGAGTTCATATAGGTTTGTACTGAGTTCCTATGGGTTTGTACCAAATTTATCATAAAAGCACTGTTATTATAGTTTAATATTATTCTTTAGATATTATAAAACTTATTATTGAAGCTCTAGTCACTTTGCAATAGATAACATCCGTATGTATAAGAAATTGTATAGTTGAATATAGAAATAACATAAGTATTGCATAAATATTGCTGGTGTATAGGTAACTTGATATGCATTGCAGTACTAATAAGAATAGTAATACAATGTATGTCCTGTGTAGTTTCTATTGGAATTAACATTCTAATTATATATATATATATAATATATCCGACAGATTTTATCTGTAATCGTAACAAAATTAATTTCAATCAAATTCTACGACAATCACAAATATTATATTAAATTATTTAATTGATAATATTGATATTGATGATTGATATATAATACTAAACCATTAATAATTCCTCTAAGTTTTTCTTGATCTTCATAACGAATCGTTTCAATACCTTTGATTTCCTCTAATTTACGAACTTTTGACTTTTTGAAGAAGCATTGCATGTGAAACCATTTAGCCATCTTATCGTATAGAGAGGGGTTACACACTATAATAACATCGTTATTTTATATTAGGCGAGTTATTTATATATATTACATTATATATATTATATTAATGTTTTATTTATTAATTAATGATATAATATTTTATATATATATTAATTTAGTTATCACGTATTAATATATATATTTAAGTTAACATATTTTTTTTACAGAATATTTCTATTAATATATTCAATAAGTAAAGTGAGATTCATGGCAATTCGGCATTTATCGGGCAAATTCAACGATGAGATTGCATAATAGTTTGAGATGTAAAGTTGTAGATGTAAAGTTGCAGAGAATCAGACATAATAATGAAATTGAAAAGATCAATTTATATTTATTAAAATGTAACACTATAATTCTAGTATTTATCAAAATATCTACAAAATAACTCAAAAATATAATTTATATATACTACTTATACTAAGTATTCATTTTATTTCCTTTGAGGCATTTCATGTCATGGCATTACTGTCATCGGCATTAAGAAATAGGTGTTCCCCAGTAATATATATATATATTCTTATGGACTTACACATTACCATTGCATAAAGGGTTTACTAAATAGTATACACTATAATTTATTACACATTAAAATATGTGCATATTTCCACTGGGAATAGAATAATGTAAATGCATTTATATATAGTATAATACTAATGCATTGTATTATACTATAGTATAATATTATATGGGTATACCCATATATTTTATTAAAATTATAATAACTTAATATAAAAATTAAATATCATTTAATCAGTATATGAAAATCATGACATAATACAAATTAGCATATTCGTAGGTAAAATACTTTTTTGAATCCATCCCTTTTTAAAAAATTTAGTAAATATTTGTATTTGATATTTTAGTAAACATATTTTTATTTATATAAATATTTAACCATTTCTAATTCATTACTTAATAATTATTAATTGATTATAATCAATTGTTATCAACATAATCGTATAACCATGTTAATCATCAAGTTATAAATAATAATAAACGTTACTATACAAATATAATTATTACAAATAAATTTTTTAATATTTAAATGTACGTATTTTTTTTTAATATAAACTATTATACTTACTATATATGTCCTCATATCTCAATAGATTCTTCCAAAGACTAACCTTACCATCGAAGAACGGCGACTGTAACAGTAACATAGATTAATGGGGTGTAAGCAATAACATAGTATTAAGGGGACGCGCGACCATTATGAGTTTACATGTAAAATATAGGGAAAAGGGATATTTTTAAAGGCTATAAAGTTTTTATTTATGATTATTTTTTTTATAATTTTGTTATAAATATCAATAATAATTAATTACATTTACTATTGATTTTTTGTAACGTAAATATTTCAATAAAATTTAAATATATATATATTTGTAAGTGTTTTTTTTTAATAATTTAAAAAAATATATACATATATGAAAATTTAATCTAAATATAAACTCTACTAAATAATTAACAGTTAATGTAATATATATATTAAGTATTAATGATATATACAAAAAAATAATCATAAGTAAAAGAGTTTATAGCTTTAAAAAAAGCTTTTCACCCCTACCTTTTACAGAATGAAGGTCGAGAATCCCTTTAATATAAGATATTAATAATTTTGATCTATTTATAATATATTTGTATACTATAAACATATTTGCGCTTATGATGGTTACTAAATAAGAGAATTATAGTGAGTGAAGATGAATGCAGCATGATTAACAGCGACCCTCGTTTCATAGTATATTTACAATATATTATTTGACTGGTATTCAAACGTTTATAGTATAATGTATATAATATATATATTTGTAATATATAATATATATGTAATATGTAATATATATGTATACTATATATATATATATATATATATATATATATATATATATATATATATATATATATTATTTTATGTTATTATTAATTTCCTAACTCAAATTTAAAATTTATAAATAAAACAAATAAAATATATCAGTATTTACTAAATACTATTTAATTTATATAAAGTTTATATTATAAAGTTTATAATATAATTATAATATAAACCAATATAATTTCTAATAATACTTAATTTATATCTATTAAAATTATCTATATTAAAAACTGATGCATCAAAATTAATAAATAAATAATTTTTTTTATAATATTATATATAATATGCTTATTTAATTAATTGTAATGTATTACAAAACATGATTTTAGATTATAGATTCTAAATATTATATAACAGCTATTGCATATATGTGCATATCGTATAACATATTGTATCACATTAAATATGCTAATTATATCTTATTCAACTATTTAAATTTAAAAAAAAATAAATTATAAACTATTAAAATATTGATAGACAATTATAATTTTAAATAAGTGATAAAATATGATAGAATGTCATATTTACTGTTATAGTATGTAATTGATAATTATGGTATCCTAGAAATAGAACTTCTAGTTATACGACATGCAATTGTTTAATTTAATTTTTATTTATCAAACTCTAAATTACTACAAAATAATATTCTAAGGAAATATATAACACTCATGCGAAATCGTGTAATTCTATTTTGTATACAAAAACCAACAGCGCCACCTATATAGGGTCAATTTTCGGAACTATTTTTTTTATAATGTAAATTTGTATAAAACTATGCACATTTAAAATGAAAAATAATATGCTTTAAATTATTATTTGTATTATGAAAACTAAGTGTTCATTACTAATATATAACAAAGCAATAGGATATATTGGTTTTGAATACTATAAATATATATGTGGCGAGTAAAAGCTAATTTATATTGTACGTAATTTAATAGAGCAATGAAAACATTTTAGTATGCAAATCGCTGAAAACCTAAATCGATTTCGATACTGCTGCTAGCAGCGGGATGTATGAATACTAATCACGTTGCGTAGTTAGGGAGTGTTATATTTTTGTTACTACTATATGATTAATATTCCCAATAATAAATATTCTTTAATACCAACAACATAGAATGTATTCATTGTTGAACAGTTATATTTGATTTTTTAATATCTAAGTAATTATCAATATATTATCTATATATTGTTGTATCATAATAGTTAACAAATTCGATATATATTTTTTTGTATGAAATAATTTATTAAAATCTACATACTATTGTAAATATCGTTAACATAGAATCTATCCAACAACATAGAATGTATTCATTGTTGAACAGTTATATTTGATTTTTTAATATCTAAGTAATTATCAATATATTATCTATATATTGTTGTATCATAATAGTTAACAAATTCGATATATATTTTTTTGTATGAAATAATTTATTAAAATCTACATACTATTGTAAATATCGTATGTGGGTGAACGTGAAATATGGAAATTTAAAATCATATGAATACGTTGAATGGCTTATGATGTGTAATTGTTATTACATAAGTGTTATTGTTATCTGTTAAATACTGGTAGATATATTGATAAGTTCAGTGAACTTCTATATATACCTGTGTTCACTCTCGTTTATTACGATGAACCAATCCGATTATTATTATTATAAATAACAATCGGTTATATATTTATATCATCTATAATTATTATATCGTACCTCCATCTATTTATAATCGTAATAAAATATAAATACATTGCCCATTACATAAATGATATATTATTATATTTATATCATTATTTTATTTTGGTGAAGTCCTTTCATCACATCCAGAATCTTAGATAAAGTTTTCATTTATAACTAAATTGTTTTAATGTTCCTTTGAAACATCCATAAATTTAAATAGATCCGATCAATTTTTATACACAATAATATAAGATCACTTCTAAATATTAATTAAAAACCTTTCTAATTAATTTCCACTATACTATATTATATTATATTTTAAAATATTTGTAAAATTTATAAAAAATATTTTTGATATTATTTTAAAATATATTTTTTGATATTTGTTATATTTTTTTATATTTTTTGTATTTTTTTCCTCTACTTTTTTATATATTATTTTAATATATAATATATAAATATTATATTTTTTATATTATTTTTAGAAAATTTTTTTTAAATATATTTTGTAATATTTTGATATAATTTTTGTATTTTTAAATTACTTTTTCCACTAATTTTTGAAATATAAAAAAAAATATTTGTCTACATTTGTTTGTATTTTAGCTAACATGTATTGTATTGTATATACTAGCAATGTAGAATTAGGAATAGCTATACTTAATAAATAATAGATAGGCAATCAATCAAAAACTAAGCAATGCCGGGTATGACTAGTATTTACTATTTGAAGCTTTCGAAATGAATATATTTATTATTTGAAACCTTAAAAATGAATAATTTTAATATTTGAAAACTTTGAATACTTAATTTAACAAAAATAATACTATTTGAAACCTTCGAAGTGTATATATTTACTATTCGAAAACTTCGTGAGTGAAAAATCTGAAAATTTCCAACACTAGTACTGATACAATACTGATACTTAAAAACATTATTTATGACAGTGATACTTTGATTTTATGAACTGATACTTTTATTTTTTTGAATTGAACGATACTGATACATGGAAATAAGGGTCCGGTTGCAACAATAATATATATATATATAAACGATGAGGACAAGGATCGGATAAAGAATTGATCATTGTTTTTTTAAAGTGGCTCGAAATTACTACAAAAGTGACCCGAATTTACCTGGCCCGATATTACTAGTACCCCTACAAAAGATTCATAGTAATTATTTATTATATATATAAATATAATATATATATATATATATATATATATATATATATATATATATATATATATATATATATATATATATATATATATATATATATAATATAATATTACATTATGTAATACACATTAAATAATATTTCAAATATTTCGCGCTATTTTTTAAAATATATTTTTGTTTATTTTATTTACTATAAAACTACAATCTATTTTAAATACGAATATAAAATAAGATAATGTATTGAATATATTTATAATAGTATAGGATATAGTTATAAATTAATAACTAAGCTTAATATATCCGTTATTATTACAAATATATGTCGAATATATTTGTTATCAATGATTCAATCCTCAGGATTATCCTGGACTGCGATATTTAAATTATTTAAATAATATTAAACATGTTTATATATATTATATATATATAATTACTTGAACGAGTGTAGCCAGTCTGAGTGAACCCTGTGTAATATTCCCAGAACAACCTTTACACGCAGCCCTTCCACTTTTAGCATACTCGGTCTGAAAATCATAATCTTCCATGATAAAATATAAGTAAAAGTTAGCAAAATTGTATCTTGATAAATATCAAAAAACCTAAAATCCTAAATCCTTGTGGAAACACGTGGTTTGAAGACACGCCCATTTATTTAAAATAATATTCAAACACAAATAAATTAAATTATATTTAATATTTAATAATTTATAAATAGTAATACATTATGGTTTTATTTGAATACCATTTAGAATCAAAAGATGAAGTATTGAGATCTATTTTTAATTTCTATGATAAGGTATATAAACACACAGTACTCATAATTAAATATAAATGCAATTATTTTATAATATTTAATAAATTAATTATTAAAATATTATTTTATTAATTAATAAAATGAGCGACATTATAACTTATATTGATTATATAGAATGTATTGAATATTATATAATAATTAACACATATTAATAAATACCAATGTATGAACAAATATTGCATAATATTATAATAAGTATTGTAAATATAACTTAATAATTATTAATATCGCTGGAAATAACTCCATACCCTTCACGAACGACGTTCCATTATGTTAATTATTAGTAACGGTGGGTTTTACAAAAGTGTTCGGGAGTAGATAAGTATCGGGGATCAATCCAGTAAGCTGTACGGATGACATATCGAGTGACAACGGATGTCCGCCGATTTAAAAATCGAGAGACAAATTTCTTTTATTATTTTGTTATATAAGTATTATAATTATTATAATTATAATTTATAATAATACTCAAAAGAATGGTTTTTGCTCATACTAAAGTTTATATTGTTTATTCCTTTATATCATATATATTTAAAATAATCATTTACTAGTTTATTATCATACATAGTTTTATTATTATGTATTATATTGTGTTGCTTTTATTACTGCTCTACCTTATTATCACAAATATATCGTATCATTATTTATATGTTGTTGTATTATTAATTATGTATTTATTATTATATATTATATATCATTGTAATACATATTTTAAACGTAAAAAATCATTCATTTTATCATTTAATATATATATGATATAAATTAATAAACAATATAAACTTTAGTATGAGCAAAAAACATTCTTTTGAGTATTATATATTATATGTTATATAATATAACAAAATATTAAAATAACTTTGTCTCTCGATTTTTAAATCGGCGGACATCCGTTGTCACTCGATATGTCATCCGTACAGCTTACTGGATTGATCCAGTATCGGAATGGAAAGTGGTGATTATATATACGTGATTAGAAGGCGCAATGTAAATACACTTATACAGCGGATGAATAATAACAATCAAATAATATTTGAAATATGAGCATGATGATAATAGAAAATCTCCTTTATGCTAATAACTATTTTTATTATTACAATAATTTTATAATAGTAAATACTATATAGGTGAGTGTATGTATAATATTAATAGTACATAAATATCAAACAAATATATGTGTATATATATATATTACGGATTGTTATGTTGGGTTTGGTTTTATTTGATTTCCCTGTTTTTTTGTACCTATAAAAGTTCATACTAACCATAGAACAGAATCTTTTATATTCTCACTTCATGATTTATAATTTATAACAATAATTTCGTATAGGTTTATTTACATTATGCGGTCCATAGAGTATAATTCATGGTTTAGAGGAATATCGTTTTTTATCTCCTTTCAACAACATTTGTATAGTTTAATCTCATATTTCACGAGTTTAAAGGTGCACTAAAGGGCCAGTAATATACCAATATATAGTTTATAAAATTTATTTTTATTACATATACTCTATGAGTTTACAGTATAAAATAAGCTATAATATATTTATATATATTTATTTATGTATTGTATATAATTATAAGTTAGAAACTATATGTGAATTTGGTCACACAAGTATAACATAGTAACATGCATATGTAATACTAAACAAGAGTTCCCTAGTGCCTACTATATAATATACACTCACTATGATAATATAGTTCTTATTTAATCAATTGTTTATAATAAGTTTTCATAATAAATTATTATATAATTATACAATTTAATATTATATTTGTTACAATTGTTCTAAACGTAATTATAATAATATATTAGTAGTTGCAGTTACTATAATGTGAATATTATATTACAATTCAATCTATTTTTGTAGAGATTATATTTAATAATTAATTAAATAAGGAGTGACAACACATGAGTTACTTACATCAAGATGTTTACAATATACAAAATTAACCTTTTATAAACCCTTTTCAGACGTGCTTTAAATTTGTTGCATATTTATCACATCTATCATTTCGTTTCGTAAATGAACGTTATGTTAATATACCTTACCTTACCAGGTCGAGCTTGCTCGGCAGTTTTTGACTCTCTTCTTCCATTCATCTTTATCGTCCATCGCAGTTTTCAATTCATTTACATTACACAGTGTATCATCCATGAGTTGATCAACGTATGTTCTTCGCGGCCGTCCTCTTTTTCTCTCACCATGGGTAGGTTGCCATAGAATAGTATCTGATGCCATTTCGCACTTATTTCTCCAACAGTGACCAGAAAAACGAAGTCTTTGCTGTCGTATCGACGTGCATATATCCGGTATATTTGCATATATTTCTTTATTGGTAGGATGGTCCTTCCAAGACTTGTTTAGTATTGCCCGTAACATGCGAGTATAGTTTCCACTTAGTCTTTTTTCCAGAGCTTTTGTGAGTGTCCAACTTACAGAACCATATACCAATACCGACTCAACAGTTGCTCTGAAGAAATTTCTTTTAATTCTATCCGGTAACCTAGATTTCCAAATAGCGTTCATCTTATTTAAAGCTGCCCAGCTTTTAGCCAGTCTTATATTCATATCCTTTTCTGTTGATTGAATATAGCTTCCAAGATACTTAAAATCGGATACTTTTTTAATGTCCTTGCCATTTAGGCTTTTTATTTTTTCATTTTATCCTTGATTTATGCTTATGAATTCGGTCTTACCTGCATTTATATTCAAACCAATCTCTTTTGCCGTATTTTCAATGTTATGTAGAAGAATTGTAGCTTCGTTCGTTTTATCAGTTACTATAGCTAGATCATCTGCATAATCGACATCTGTTATTTTTATTGCTGGATGTCTTCTGCTCTTTCTCTCAGAGAGGGTAAAACCAAGAACATTATCTCGATCAAGTGACATTTTCAAGACATAGTCAAGACATATTATAAAAAGAAATGGTGCTAGTGTATCACCTTGTAACACACCTCCTGTTATATTTATAAATTCCGTATCGCCATCATCTGATCTCGAAATTGATTTAGTATCTTTATAAGCTATCATAATTGCATTTATGATCTTTTCAGGTATTCCATATGCTTTAAGAATCTCTGCCATCTTTCCTCGATGTATGGAATCGAAAGCTTTGGAGAAATCAATAAAAAGGAGTGTAGCTGTTAGATTCTTTTCGTTTACGCCTTCAATGATCCTTCTAACCGTGAGTATTTGGCCAGTAGTAGATCTATTGGTTCTAAAACCATTTTGGTTTTTTCTTAATATCTTATCTACTTCAGGTCTTATTCTATTTAAAAGCATTAGATTATATATCTTTGCAGCTATACATGTTAGAGTGATACCACGATAGTTGTTTGTAGAAGTTAAATCTCCTTTCTTCGGTAGCGGTATTATACAGCCTTTATTCCATATACTGATAGTGTTTTGCTCGTATACTTCATTGCAGGAGAATAGTAAGATTTCTTGAAATTTGGGTATTTTCCAGATTTCCACAGGAATTTCATCTAACCCGCATGCTTTTCCATTTTTGATACTTTTTATAGCCTTTTCTAGTTCATATTTCGTAAAGATTCCAGTTTCTATATTCAACAAATATGAAATATTTGTTATAGTTGATGTTTTTGATTCAGGTGGTTTTCCTAAAAGATCTTTGAAATGATTGTGCCATAACTTAATTCTTTCTTCACCACTTGTTGCTTTTATCTTAGCTTTATTGTTCTTTTTCCTGCCAGTTATATCATTTACTACTTTCCAGGCACATGCTGATTTTTGGTTTGATACTGCAGCTTTGATTTCATCTATTTTCGACTGAAGGTAGATTTCTTGCTGAGTATCGTATGTATCATATAGTGCTTTTTGTGATAGATAATAGGAATTAATATTTTCTATAGTTGGGCAAGAGTTCTTTAATTGAGCTGCTGTTTTTAGCATATCCCTTTTAAAACATATATCGGGATTCTCCCAGGGAGATCTCTTTTTAAGTTTTTCTTTGAATAGGATGATATCAATTGCAGTTTCTCTACAAGAAGTTTCAAAATGGTCATACAAAGTATTTGTTGATATGTTGGATGTTTCATCGTTAAGGTTTTCAAACTTCTTTAAGACTTCGCAAATAAACTTTTTTTGAATATCAGGATTCTTTAGAGTTGTCCAATTATAGATTGGTGTTTTGATAGTCTTCTTTTTGTTTGATCTTAAACTTAATTTAAGATGGGCAGATACAATTCTATGGTCTGATGCTATACTTTCAAAAGATCCATAAGCTCTAAAGTTTTTGCTGCTATTTTTCCATTTTATATTAATCATTATATAGTCAAGCTGTACTTTATTTCCATTTGGTGACTTATGTGTCCATAGCTGGCCTTTCATTTTCTGATAATAAGTGTTAAGACATAGTAGATTATTTTCTAAAATGTAATCTTTGAGAAAGATCCCATTTCTATTTGATACTTCATGCAATGAGAACATGAATCCATCTTGTATGCCAAGATGAGCATTAAAGTCTCCAAAAATGATCAACACATTATGTTTTGGAATTTGTTTTGTGGCAGAATTTAGAATATCATAGAAATTCTCTATTTCCATGGGATCCGATACGTTTGTAGGGCTATAACATACTATGATAGATGTTTGTGGGTTTCCATTAAAATTGACGATCATTATCCTTTTGGATACTAAAGTAACGTTTACAAGACAATTAAATGATGTCTTGTTAATTAGAATACCGATTCCACCTGTAGCAGCGTTTACACTGTTTTTCCATGCTGAACCTGTTATCATATGCCATTCTCCAATAGAATATTCTTTTGTATCGACATCTTCGTGTATAAATCTATGTTCTTGCAAACAAATTATATCGAGTTGCGTAGCATTTGCTGATGCAATTATTTCCGAAATTTTATTTTCATTTTTTAATGTCCGTACATTGAAGGTGGCAACTCGAGAACTCTACTTGCTTTCATTAGAGATACATTTGGTATTGATTTGATTTGATTTTTACATTTATATTTACAAAATTTACTAAATGTTAATATATTAATACATTAATAACTATTCATTTATTATGAATCGATTAATATTTGTGTGAATGGAAATTAAACTGATGTAATTTATGCTGTGATAAACATATACATGATATTAATGAGGTATGTCATTACTTTCAGAGGGGAGAACGAAGGCTATCCAAGGTCGGCAGATACGACTCACCTTTAAACGACCTCTATGAGGAGATTAATGAAGTTATAGTGGGTGGCGGCCTAAAGCACACGTGTGCCCGATCCTCCCACGAATACGCCCTCAAACTGACAGCCAATCTGATGGCAGCAGCTGTAACTAGCCACGCCCACTGCGAAACCTCCTTGTACAGATTCCTGCCGCCCCTCTCCTGGTACATTGTGTTCCAAGTTGTACAACATTGTCATCTTCATCGGCATCTCATACTGGTTATTAGTAGTAGTAGTAGTAGTAGTAGTAGTAGAAGTAGTAGTAGTAGTAGTAGTAGTAGTAGTAGTAGTAGTAGTAGTAGTAGTAGTAGTAGTAGTAGTAGTAGTAGTAGTAGTAGTAGTAGTAGTAGTAGTAGTAGTAGTAGTAGTAGTAGTAGTAGTAGTAGTAGTAGTAGTAGTAGTAGTAGTAGTAGTAGTAGTAGTAGTATTAGTAGTAGTATTAGTAGTAGTAGTAGTAGTAGTAGTAGTAGTAGTAGTAGTAGTAGTAGTAGTAGTAGTAGTAGTAGTAGTAGTAGTAGTAGTAGTAGTAGTAGTAGTAGTAGTAGTAGTAGTAGTAGTAGTAGTAGTAGTAGTAGTAGTAGTAGTAGTAGTAGTAGTAGTAGTAGTAGTAGTAGTAGTAGTAGTAGTAGTAGTAGTAGTAGTAGTAGTAGTAGTAGTAGTAGTAGTAGTAGTAGTAGTAGTAGTAGTAGTAGTAGTAGTAGTAGTAGTAGTAGTAGTAGTAGTAGTAGTAGTAGTAGTAGTAGTAGTAGAAAACATATGAAACACATTACCATCACGATAATGGCATCACCATTAAGGCCTTTAATAATTTACACTATATAGTGCTCTACTGAATACCTAGTATTATAATTTACATATATAACATAATATATACCTGCCCACTCCCACCCACCAACTCACACACACATACACCCACATACACACCCACACTCACACACACACACCCCCACTCACACACACCCACACACCCACACACACATACCCACACACCCACACACACTCACACCCATACCCACCCACACACGCCCGCACATACACACCCCCACCTACACACAGTTACTGAACGAGCTAGATGATGTGACCACAGCACAGGTCCTGTCAGAGATGTATACATACCTCAGTGCAGCAGAGCAACAGAGCAGCCTAGTAACTAGTACTACTACTACTAGTGGTATTCCGCAGAGGTCATTGAGTTCGTCACATAACGACCTTGACCTCGACACCAGCGTAGGCGACCCCTCATCCGTCAATACGAGACTAGCAGACGGACAGAAATACACCTCCGCTACTAGCGCGTGTAGTAGAGATACCCCTACCACCTCTACTGCCAACACTACTGCCACCATCACTGCCACCACTACTACAGTTGAAGTATCCTGCTCTGTAAACCTACAGGAAACCCACGAGAATAAACAGGAAGTCAATAGAAGTAGAGGCCATGATAGGAACGATAACTTAAACCTAGACAATGATGATGTGATATCTAACGATAGCCTGTCGACTATTGTAAACATCAATACGGAATATATACGTGAGGAGAATCGCGTTGATTGCAGTAGCGTATCGAATGAAAGCTTTATGGATATTCTAGAGGCTAACCAATCACAAGTCTCCGACGATAGCGATTTAATGATCCCTACGGAAGAAGAAGATGAAGAGGAGGAACGGCATCGGAAAGTTAAAGTAACTTCAGATGAATCACGCGACCTTCAATGCGACCTTGAAACCGTCGCCCGCAGTCGGGAAGCGGAGTTGTACGTCGAACATTTAGTGGACTTCATTAAAGATCTGGCGAACAAACGAAGGAGGAAGTTTATGATCAAACACCAGTTGATACGTTTGTACACTAGGAGGAGTAGTAGGGTTGTGAATGAACATGTTTCATTGGGCCAATAGATCAATGTGTATTACGTAATGTAATACAAGTTTCGCTTCAGAGTTATAAACTTGTTACGTATAACTATATTCGAACATAAATTATTATTATATTCTTCAATATTATATAACACTGCAAACATTATTAATATATATATATATATAAAATTGTGCATTTAATTTAACATTTAATTAAATTTAAACATATATAAATTATTTGTTACGCTAAAAATGATATCTAAAATTATGTGTATATATAGAATCTGACTCAGGCTTCTTAATTAGTTTGTAAGATCACCCGATACAATGATTATAACAATAGCATTCTTAACAATAGCAATTTGGTTTTTAAATTATTAAAATCTATGATAATAAATTATAATATGATATACAATAATACATATATATATTATCGAATACACGTATGTGTGTGTATAAGAAAGTAGATAGTATCACAGATAGATAATAACGCATGCCCATTACCACAGTGAACAGCCTAATAGACGTGACAGCTGGGTTGAGAGAGGAACGTCCCCCTACTGAGCTAGTGCTGAAACTCTATGCCACGATGATGCACTGTCTACTGGCACCCAACTTCTACTACATGAGAGGTAGCGTACTACTGATAACAACGATGTCATTCGTAATAATCGTATGTTACGAATACGGGGTTATAATTGTCAAACAATATGGATTATATACATTATTTAATAGTAATAATGATGGATGGTAAAACAAATTGAAAAAACAATAGATATCTCGCATGTAAATAATGAATATATTCGATGTGTATAAGGTGACCACACTGGTTCTAGAGATAAACACTGACCACCGTAATGACCAGTAGTCAATGTATAACTAGGCCATGGTTCATATCAATGTTCACTTCATTAAGATGATATAGCAGTCCACGCACAATCCATTGCAAGCGTTTACATGTAAATAGCTAGGTAAAACATAGATACATTCTAAGTAGTGTTTAGGTAAACATTATGCAATGAATGTAACTATTTAACTATTTATTGTAGCACAGATCATATATACTCTTACAAACTATTGACATTTTTTTATATATGGTTTTTTTATATTTTTATAATATAAATATAGGATCAAATATGTTCATTATTTGAATATGATATTTCTACACAAATTGTCCCCTATTACTTATTTATAATTATGTTTATACAAATATGAACTAATTATTTATGTATTTCTATACTGTTGAATATAGCCAGGCAAATTAGTAAGATAACTATAATATATTTTGTATACATTAATTTATATTCAAATAAGTAGCTCTATATAAATATTCGAGGTAAAATGCATATAAAGTGAGAAAAAAATAAAATATGTAAAAAAAAACTTATAATTAATATACCAATTAATAAATACTAATATTATCAAATAAAACTTATATAAAAAAATAACACTATAAAAACTAATATCTACTAATTATAAATATATGTAATACAAATAATAACCATTATGTAAAATGTATGTTGAATAATATAAAATTCAAAGTGGCAGATAAACAAATATTATAGCATCTAATTCAGACTATTTAATTGGATTATAGCATCACCTGATACAATAAGTATGCAAATAAATATATAAATACATAAAAATAGCTATTTGGTTTATAAATTATAAACATTTTTAAAATATAAATTATGAGATAAAATAATATTTACCACATGAATTTAGATTATTATTTATAATTATTTATTTAAAATAATGTTTATAAAACTTCATTTATATGTTATTTCTAAACTGATTGTAATGATAATTTATGGATACTAAATATATAACATATAAGAGAGGTAATATTAAATAACAATTGAAATGTAATTTGTTATGATATTAATTTCTCAATGCCAGTTAAAATTTAAATCCATTAAAAATATAATTTAATTTATTTTAAAAACTCATTGTACCAAATTTATGAATAGTGATACATTATTTGATGAACCTGAAATGAGACTAGATTGAATCTCACTTGAGACAAACCATCACACCCGTATTAAGCTCGATTACCCCTTAAATTAAGCCCCATCACACATGCATTAAGACCCTTCACCCCCATATTATGACCCACTACCCCCGCAGTAAGCCCCATCACCCCCTGCCCCACCAGAACCACTACTCGATGCCGTAGCCTCACACATGGTATCAGTACACCAGTCACTTAGCAGTCATCACCTACACGAATACCAGCACAGACTTCACGATATCCTCGCCTCCACCTCTACACCTGATAGCATATGTTCACCAGCTGTTGCGGTTAGGTCACATGTGTAGTGTGGTTAGGTCACCTGACTGTAGCGACTAGGTCATATGTAGGGCAAGAGTATGATCACATGTTAGTGCGGTTAGGTCACCTGACTGTAGCGATACGTCACATGACTGTTGCGACTAGGTCATATGTAGGGCAAGAGTATGATCACATGCTGGTGCGGTTAAGTCACCTGACTGTAGCGACTAGGTCACATAACTGTATTGTCTGTTTCATACCTCTAAATTAATATAGTTATTTATTGATACTTTTATCTGAATAATGTACTGCTATAGCTGGTGGTATAGTGGAATGCGTAATTAAAGGATAGTTCTGTGAGATTACTTTATTTATAAAATTGATACGGAATGCTTTAATGACTAATGCATATAAAGTACTGCGTTAAGTACACAATGTGGTGTTAGGTAACCAATAGCATTGTTTGTGACCGTTACAGCTTTTCATTTAGATATTCATTTCTTTATAATATAACATGATACAACAAATATTAGAAAATTGTATTTAGAATAATTATGGATAATTTAGAATATTATCTTGAATTTAATAGAAAGGATTTATTTATAAAAATATTCAATCTTATATTGGTCAATTCTTCTATGACCCTTCACATTTAATTTGTTATATTACTTTATATTTTATTCAAAAACATTAATTTAAAATGATTGATAATATAAATATAGGTATCTAGATACATATATAAATGTTATCGAATAATAATTATCTACCTAATTTTAATATTTTCAAATATTATAATATATCTTCATTTATTTATATTACATATGTATTAAATAATATAATATTATATATATATATATATATATATATATATATATATATATATATATAATATTATTTATAATATTTATAATACTATTAGAAATATGTAGAATTATATATTGTATTAATATTATATTATATTGTATGATAATTATTATGTAATTACTATGTATCGTACGTGACACCTAATACACACATAACATGCATACCTCTCCACCAGGCTAAGCTAAGACAAGTTGAGGCGTACTGCGAGCGTCTACAGATGTGTGACTGTATGCACGTCAGCAACGATATCAACTGCATCGATAACAGACTACATGCCTATAAAGGTTGGCTGACCTCTGCACCGTGACCTCTGACTCGTGATGTAAACGAACCCGAATAGCGAATTTATTTTATTTTGAAACCGAATTGAATAATCAAAATTACAAAATAAAGAATACCGATTACGATTACAATAGTTGATAAATATATATATTAATAATTGATATAATGCAATAATTATAGTCTTTTAATAAAATTAACTAGAGGTTCGGGGTACGTAAACTGTATTAAATGTAGACTGCCTATACTTAAATCAAACATTTAATGAATACTTATTGTATTCTTTTAATTCATATCTCCACCTATATATTAATAAGAAAATTCAAATATCAGGCTCTACCCGTTACCCTTAAGTATCTACTTCGGATCAAACCATACCCCTAAGGCTCAACCTATACCCGTAAGGTATCATTAATGCTCCAACCTCATGCCCTTAAGGTTCTATCCATACCCATAAGGCTCTAACCCCCGCCCCCCCCCCCCTCCAGAACGAAGCGTTACCCTACTTAAACGACGGTTACGCCCTCGCGATGAAATCTACGCGGAATCGCTGGCTTTGATTGGACGCCGGCACGACCTGTTCACGTCGACTGATGTTCACATGCGCGCCCTCTTCGATTGGCTGAGAGAGTTGAACAATGAGTCATCGAGGGAGGAGCAGTCTTACGCTACGTCTGATCTGCAGGAGGTTTACACTGATCGCACAAATGCTAAGTGATGTCGGGATGTGATTAGTGTTATGTGTTGAGATAGAGGTTGTATATTGTCACAAGTTCAGTATGCTTGTTACCTGTATGCCTGTATGGACATAAGGCGTATGGATAAAGAAGGTAGTCTAGGTGTGTGTGTATGTATATAATTAATAGTCACTCTATTTAACTATATTACACTATTAAATTAGTATAACTTCATGTACACTTATGAATCATGTCACACATTATCTTCACTTAATTAAGTGACCTGTTAAGATAAGTGGTGAACGTGTGTATAGCCATTGTCTACGCGCGAGGTAGTCATGCGAGACGGCTATACGAGCATGCACGTGTATATGCCAGGCACTCGGCGTGCATGCATTGTATACGATAATAATAAAGATACAACATATATAGGTGTACGAATAATAGCAGTAACACTAATTTATAATAATTAAGTTTTGTAGACGGCATTAATACATATGTCGACGGCATTATTTCTATTCTATATTTTTATGAAAATTAATCCACTATATTTATGATATTTAAGTTTTAATAAAATAGAATCGAAAATTTCTAAAATATCATCATCATTTAAAGATACTATCATTTATATTAATAAGAATAAGAAAATATATTACAAATAATTACTAATATTTATCGACTGTTAAGTAAACCCAATGTCATAGTTAATCCTTGACCTCAATGTCACAGTTAATCCTTGACCTCAATATCACAGTTAATCCTTGACCTGCTGACCAAACTGAATCCTGAGAGAGTGAACGTCATCTACGAAAGCGTTGGGGCCCCCGAGTTACGGGCACTATTCCCAGACGACCTCCTGTACAGGTCACAGTTCAGGAATGTATTCAATAAGTGCGCTTACACCCCTGACGGAAATGCTACGGTTAGTAGTAGCTCTACGGTAGTATTTTCTTGTATCGTATCTAAGCTATTGTTACTGTGATCCTGATCAGGGTTGGGGTCAAATACACTCTATCAAATACTAATTATATCAAATATTTTTTTAAATGTAGTTGAAACTGTATTTGATCAAATACACCAAATACGACATTCACATACAAATACAAATACAAATACACAAAATCAGCGTATTTAAATACAACTACAAATACAAATACGTATTTGACCCCATCCCTGATCCTGATAACCACTGTAATACAGAGGTATTTCTATTGTGTGTGAATAAATATCTATATTATATTAAATATATTTTTATATATTTAAATTATACTTATATAAAATAAATATCAGGAATAGGGTCAAATATTTGTATTCAAACTGATTTTGTGTATTTTAATTTTAATTATTAATCAATGATATATTTGTATTTATATTTTATTAATGTATTTGATTAAATACATAATCAAATATTCTATAAAAATATATTTTATTATTAAATAGAATTAAACATTGTATCCACAATTATAATAAAACTCGTAAATTTGTTAATGTAAACAAATAATAGTTTTTAATTTATAAAGGAAATATTTTAAGTTTTATAATTATTTAATTATAACTGCCTGTGTGGCTCAGTGGTTAAGGCGTCAGATACACAAGCAGTAGGACACGGGTTCGACCCTCGTCCGGACCATTAATTAATTTTATAAAATGGGTCTTAAAATATTATTTAGAAGTGATCTTATATAATTGTGTATAAATAAATGATCGGCTCTCGTTAAAACAATGGATGCCTTAACATGAGAGCGGCTTCGAAGGGACATTAGAGCCATATATGGTTATAAGTGAAAACTTCATCTAAGTTCCTGGATGGGATGAAAGGACTCCACCAAATAAAAATAACAATAACAATATAAATATATTAAAATAATAATGAAATATTTTTGGAGAATTTGGGATAATTATGATACTCTTAAACAGGGATAGGTTCAAATACAAATTTAACTATACTGCGTTGGTGTATTTGTTTTTGTATTTTAATTTATACTCGGAGATTTATTTTTATTTGTATTTGATTGCTGTATCTGATGTATTTAATAATATACACCATCAAATACACTAATAATATACACCATCAAATACACTAATAATATGGTGAAATAAAGATATGTCAATTTTATCTAATTACGTGAAACAAATTTTAATGTTGAATAGTATTAATGAATAATATATATAGGTGGCAATATTATCGTTTTAAATAATTGCAATAGCGAATTGCCAAATTATTGTTTCATAATACTTTAGAATTTTACAAAATATGTTTAATTTAACATTGAAAATGGATCTTTTGTTTCTTTAAATTTATCGAATATTGCTCTATATTTTATGAAATGTTATTTTCTTAAAACAAAAACTATATATTAAATATTTATTATATTCAAAAATGTACATAACTTTTCATTTATAATAGTAATATATTTTTCAAATTAACATGTAAACAAATATAAACTAAAAATAGAATTAAAATAAACAGTATAGGTGGTAAAATTGTTCATTAATTTCACAAATTTAAAGTGACATATATTTACTTCGGAAAATCTTTGGATACACTATAATAATGTATATAATTATTAAATAGACAACATATTTTATAAATGATTTTAAATGAATTAGTGTATTTATGAATTAATGTAAAAAAATCAACTGTTTTCTTAACATTTAAGTGTTAAATAGGAAATATTTTAGGTTTCATAAGAATAATATTAATTTATAGTATACAAAATATATCAACAAATAATAAAAATATACAATAGTATGGGTATAAGTAATTGAAATCATTCTAGACATATAGCCAAGTATGCTGTGATGAAAGTAATTTGAAATGACTTTAAAATATTGATAAATAATATTATTTAATTAATAATATTATTAATAATTGTGTAGTTAAATATCATTATTTATAGTCATAATAGTATTAATAAACGTGTATACTTATATATAATAGTATATTTAAAATAATACATATATATATATATAATATATTTCTGATAATATTATCACATAATATCATAAATATATTATATATATTAATATATATATTCTATAATCATACCTTATACTTACATATTGTAAGAGCGTTACGTTACTCATACTTTAAATTAATTATGTTTATGAAAAAGCAATCCATAATAATGATTTAGTATATAATTCTATTAGTTATTTATCCTTAGCATTTTTAACAATTAGTTGTTTTCAACACAAATATCGAAGAAATACAAATTACACCAATCATAGTATAGTTTTGTATTAGGTATGCGTGTATTAGGTGTGTGTGTGTATGTATATAATACTCACTCTATTTAACTATATTACACTATTAAATTCGTATAACGTCATGACCACTTACTAATCATGTCACTCTACGTCCTTCACTTAATTACTGAGCAACTTTACGACGATGTAGACGATTCAAAGTTTCGCGGGTATCCTCGTGAAGCAGAGGGACCAGGTGTTCACCAAGCTGATTACGGACTGCATCGATAACTCTATACGTATTGATCTACATATACAGGTTAGACGTAGTCATAGCAACGCATCGCTTGTACTGCGCCTATAGTTCATGTTGTTTATCTGCGTAATGTTAAGTAGATTGATGATTGATGATTTATTTAAGCAAATATATAGTCGAAATATATGATATCGAAGATATAAAGTATAAATATTTGCTAACGATAATATACGCTATAGAAATAAAGAAAGAATAATACGAAATTAAGAAATAAAACGTTTTACAGTTATAGTAAAAATAAGCGATATTAATCGAAAATAGAAATATAGTATATTGTAAAAATAAATTAAAAATGACTATATATATACTTAATTATAAATAAATACCAAATAAATATAATAAAAATAGTAATTATAATTATAATTAGTATTACCTAATGAATAATAAGGAGGTAATGATGTCTAGCGATTAACATATGTACTATACACACGTATACTATACGAACAGATAATAAAGAGTTACGACTGTTTGAGAGATCTACATAAGACAACTACTGTGGACGTGTTCATGGATGACAGTTTGGATCACGAGCAACGGGACAACCTCTCTAGGATATACAGTGTACGTCTATTTAGTGTAGCCTCCTAAACGAGTGAGATACCTATTCTCATTGAATATGATAAATGTGTTTATTATTATCAATGATTTTGCGAAGCAAAGATAATTCACTATTTTTTGAAATTAATGAAAAATTGCACTAGCTGTGCAAACTAAATATTCTAATTCTAGTTGTATTTTATATATATGAGTACATTTGAAAAATATATGATTACTATAAATTAAAAGTTATATAAAAAAAATTGAATTTATAGTATTTGTTTTAATAATATAACATTATTTTATAATAAGATTCATTTTTATTCAAATATATACTCACATTCGAGAAATATAATAAATAAAAAAGTCCATTTTCAATATAAAATTATATATACATAGATATAACATGTAATACTTCGATAATTATCTATTGAAATCATGTATATTAAAATGTAATAAATAATATTAGAGCATTTAACACTGAACCATATTCGATAAACCGTATTTAATATATATATATATATATATATATATATATATATATATATATATATATATATATAAATTATAATCAACACATAGTATGTTAAATTGTATATGTTCATTATATTGCAATTACGTTAAATATTAAGTTTATTATTAAATAATAATAATTTAATAAATATATATTATAATAATTATATTTGATAAATTTTATGATAAATTGATAATAGATTATGTATTATTATGCTTATAGTTAATAATTATAATGTTTAAATACAAATTAATGAATTTATATGATTACCTATATATTAACTACTAAATATTAAGTATATAAATTATATAATATTACAATATTATACATTAAATTAGTAACTTAATAGTATATATTTTGTGAAGCAAAGATATAACACTCCCTATATACGAAACGTGATTAATATTCATGCATTCCTTTGCTAGCAGTAGTATCGAAATCACTGAAATATATAGTTTTGTCGTAATTTCCATACAAAAATGAAGTAATGCTCTATTAAATTACATGCAATATATATATATATATATATATATCATTTAAAACCAACATATCATATTGCTTTATTATATATTAGTATTTACACTTAGTTTTCATCATATAATAGTAATTTAACACTTATTATTTTACATTATAAAATTGTATAGTTTAATACGAATTTAGATCATAAACAATACATGTTTCCGAAAATGTACCCAATGTAGGTGAAACTGTTCATGGTTTGTGTATAAAATCTAATTACTCTATTTCGTGTAAGTGTTATATCTTTCCTTGCAATAATCTTTGATAATAGTTACCATTGGAAAGAGTATTAACCTCTATAATATAAATATCCTATTTTGATTTTTAAAATTTTGAATACCAAACAGTTATAATCAAAATTTTACAAATATTGGTAACAAATTTAATATTATTTAAAGTAAGTAAAATCTTTAAAAAAATAGTATCGCCACCTATATTTCATATTAATCGGTATTAAAATTTATTTAGCGTAATTAAATACAAGTGATATATATTTACTTCCGAAAATCTTTGATTATATTTATTTATATATATATAAAACATTGATATATATATATGTTATTTGATTATTTTAATATAACCAATAACTGATTGTAGTTGCTAGAAAACACTGCCACGAGTACATCAGCACCTGATACTGCACCTACATCTGCACCTGATACTGTAGCTGATATTGCACCTGATACTGTATCTAGTACTGTACCTGATATTGAAGCTGCAAAGGTATCTGCTACTGTATCTAGTACTGTACCTGATATTGAAGCTGCAAAGGTATCTGCTACTGTATCTGATACACATGCAAGTAGCGAACAAGCTGAAATACCACCTACATTAAACGATGACAGCACAACCTCTCAATGCGTTACATCATCGATTAACGAAGAACACGATCGCGATACAGTCTCCACAATTACCATAGAACTTCTCGCTGAACACCCTAACCATGGGGTAACCATCACTACGGGAACACACAGACATAGCGCCACACCTACCTTCACCACTCCTACCTGTAACACACCTACCTGCCCCACACCTACCTGCCCCACCAAGTCCAGTAATGTGACCATGTGTCAGGTGGATAGTTGTGAACTGGAAGAAGTCGCTGTATCCAATGACAGCGACGCCCATGTTGTGACTGTGACGAAGGTATCGGTAGGTGAAGATGTTCGAGCGTGGGTTGATACACTGACAGCGGAGGGTAAGAGCTGTAACAACAGGGAATACGATGATATAGTTGATCTAGACACAAGTGTCGCAAGTATGTCGGTATCAACTAGTAAACAACATCCGCAGCATCGAGATGATGAAATAGAACAGGACATAGACGAGGACATAGACGAGAACATAGAACAGGACACTGCAGAGGACATAGTACATGACAATAAAGAAGAAATGGTAGAGGACCCAGAGGCTGTGAGAGAATTAAACATTATATCAGAAGCAGAAGATGATAGCGAAGTATGTGATGTCACTCCATTGGACGATATCTTCCGTAGACTACACGTAGATTTCCGTCAGTCGATACGTCAACTGATCACGGCACCGATACCGAGCTCCCTGAGTGACACGTATTTAGGTACGTGCTGTATGTGTGTATCGTGTATTGTATTAGAATACACTAGATATATATATATATATATATATATATATATATTGAGAAATTGAGTTAACTTTACACAGATTATGTTGATTTGTCTATATACCATATTCATATACCTAATAAGAGTAAGTTATGATTAACTTACTATACTTTATTATACTACTTAATATAATATATTAATACTTAATATATAATATACTATTTATTGAGATGTACGATGATGCTGACTTAGATGTCCAATAAGTTTATAGTAAACAATAACAATGAATATCTTACATACTAATTATACCATTATATAGTTGTTTACTATTGACTAATGCCATTATACACACTTTATAAACAGCTTTATACACTATATAAACAGCTTTATACACTGTGTCCCTGCTTCAATACCTCGACTACCTGTTAGCTGGTAATGAGCTTGTCGACTACTTCGTGTGTCTGTACGTCTTGCAGAGGTTCTCGTCTCTCTTGAAGCACAGAAAACTTCACGGTAAGTGTGGCCAACATTACTAATATATACACACACACATATATGTATATATATATATATATATATTTATATATATATTTATAATTATTAAATTCATAAATATATATACTTAATTTTATTGAAAGTAAAAATTAATATTAAATAAATATATTATGGTATATTTAACCTTTATAAATAATATAGTGGTTTGCAAAATATTCGTAAATATGTAGTCATTTTTATATAAAATGATATGATTAATAAATATCAAAATTTAGAGAAATGATATAAGCAATAGATATCTATTGTTGTATATATATATATATACAATTATAATTATTGATCCTAATATAGAAAGTAGGTCTACATTTTTAAATAGATATTATATATTTATATATATATTTAATATAATAATATATAAAACAAACTTGATATCGTAATGATCGGTAGTTTATAAGGTATCCGAATAATAAAATATAAATATAATTTCTCTCGAATATTTACAATAGGAAGTGTGTAAGAGTATAGTGTCTATAGATTAATTAGAAATATAATTTTGTATTTTGTTATAAAATCATAAATCATTAAATATAACAAAATAAAATATATATGTAATTATCGGTACACAGGATAATGTATTATTATATATAACAAAATTAAATATTATATTCTGATGTTTCGGCTGATTTGAAATGTTGTCACAATTTTATTGATCATTTTTAATTATATCGTATAAATAATTAATTTAATAAGTTATATATATATATTATATAATAATAATGTATAATAGTATATTATATATATATATATATATATATATATATATATATACATATATATATTAATAATTGTGGTTACAAAAAAAATCTTAATATTTTCCACAAAAAAAAACATCGAAATAATATTTCGTAGCAAAATTCTTAATTCAAATCAATATTAATAAGTAATATATGATGATACTATGTTTTGAATATTAATATATTATAATAAATATAAGTGGTTTAAATATTAAATCTTTTATTTTAAATGTATCTATGATGAATTTCCTAATTTGTACATATGTGTGTGTCCCCTTTAGATTGCGTGTATGGGTATACACAGAAGCAGGCAGCCTTCCATACTCATACTTCATACTTCATACTACAGTCATCATCATTTAAACTTTGAAATATGTTTACAGATTACGCTAAACTATTCGTGAACAAAGAAATTCAAGTATTACACAGCCATAATAAACTTATTGCCGTTTATTTGATTGGAAACCCCAACGCTTTATAATGATGCATCTAAATAATAAAATGTATTATTTGAATACATTTTTTTATATTTATAAATCATTATTATAAAGCTTTTAATGTATAAATGTATATATATATATAATCATAATGTCCAATATATAATGGAGCCATCAATATTATGACAGAATCAATTATAAAAATAAAATGTTATTTATTTCTAAAAAATATACTTAATATAAAAATATACATTATAAAATATTGAAATATATATAAACATAGTCAATAGTGTATAATATCTACAGTTTTACAATTGTGCAGAGATTTAAATGTATTAAAAACCTACTTACATGTAAATATATGATTTTGTATTAATGTAGAGATACAAACCCCAATTATATATTATAAATGTTTCCGTTGTACCGACATACAATGATACTAATAGTTTGCATTTGAATACATAATTAATATGGGTTTCCCTAATTAAACAAATCTTATGTACACTCATATTTATAAATATATTAGATTTAAGAATACAATTTAATATTAACATTTAGAATTACAAAATACCTGACAATAATCTTTTATAATGATTTATTTTATAGTTGATAAAGAAATAGTTATTAAATAATATGTTTATATAATATATAATTAATTAATTAACGAGTTATGAAAATAATCCAAGCTATTCCAAATAATCTATCTAAATCAAAGTTAAAATTGTGTGTACAATTATATATTTTATAACGAAATATAATATTTACCCGAGTGAAATAATGTGTATCTGTAATTGGGGAAATAAACAAATAAAGTATGAGCATGCATCTCTAGTTGTAAGAGAATACAGGTGAAGGATTTATGTCTAAAATATATGATATATGTTTATGTTTATACATCTACCTTATTCTTCAAATAGAATGATTGCCTTTGTATCCTAGATTAGTAGACGGGCTCGCAATGCAATGATTATACATAATATTACAACTATAGATTACACATAGTATATTGTTAGCCTGGTGTTACTTCGCAAGGCAATCATTTTAGATGTATTATGCAATGAATCATGGTAGTAATTTACACTAAATCATAATGTTTATGTGTGGGAAGAAATAAAACTGATATATCGAAGTAATGAACATATTTGTATGTTTATATTACTGTATATCCGATTTTATTTAATATGCGTTATATTGAATAGAAATATGTACCAGTAATGCATATGGTAACAAATATAGGTTATGTTAAATGTATCTTTTAATGTATAGTGATAAATAATTATTGTAGTATATGTATATATATATATATAATTACAATATATTTTATTTCTATTTTTTATTATTTTTCTATAACCGTAAAATTTTTAATTTTGTATTATTCTTTGTTTATTTCAACAATATATATTATCGTTAGTAAATGCTTAAATAAAATATCAATCAATAATAGAACAGAATGTATTATAATAATCGCCTAATAAGCTATATATACCTAGGTACTTGAATATATTAAATACTATGTATATTTAGAATATGATGGAATACAAACCCAAACCAAAAATATATTAGTAGAAATATATATTACATAGTCAAATTACCTTATAAATTTGTAATGGTTACTTTTATTTAAGCTTACCTTTATAATTATAATATATATAACTTTATATTATAAGTATTACATATTTATAAAATGTTACATTATAATTATTTATAATTTAAATATATACTTTTACCAATTTACAGAGAGTTGTCTGTGTATATATATGTTGTTATATTCCTGGGTAATATTATTTAATTAAAATTATGTAAACCTAAAGATAAACTCTGTTCATAATTAGGTATGATATATAATAATAAACGAATATTTAATAAAATAATTATTTATCATAAACTACCTGAGTGGCTCAGTTGGATAAGGCATCAGACACACAAGCAGTATTACACCGATGCAAACCTTGTCCAGACAATTAATATAGATCTTAATATAATATTTAGAATTGATCTTATATAATTGTGTATAAATATATGACCAATTCTCGTTAAAACCACGGATGCCTTAATATGAGAGCGGCTTCGAAGGGACATTAGAATTAAGTGAAAACATCATATACGTTACTATTTAGATACGTTACATTTATTATTTAAAATAACAATTATTAAGTAAATATATATATATATTCATTAGCGGCGCTGGAACGATTTTGTATGTAGGGGGGACAAACCAATCAAAATAAATGTTGTGGTAAATGTGGGGGGGCAATACATAGGAGGTCCCCACTAGGTGATATATCCCCCCCATCCCGCCTGTTGCAGCGCCCCTGATATTCATGAATGTAATACAAATGAATGATAAAGTCAGATTACCAATAGTTCCCATGGTAAACACAATCACATGTACAAATAGCAATCTGCAAAAAGTAGTTTACATTGATATTATCACTGATTATATTGATATTATTATGTTATATTATAATATAACATAAATAACATATTTTGATTATACATCATTAAGAATGTGTTTAGTGAGTGTATAATTAATTATGTATTTAATCCAATATAGATATAGCAAGACTTCCCATATTATATATAACATCGAGGTTATAGGTTATCTTAGCCATAGCTATATATATATATATATATATATATACAGTCAACTCTCTGTAAGTCGGACTACGGATGAGTCGGACTTCTCGATAAGTCGGACACATTTAGTTGGTTTGGTTGGATTTGTATCTAGTTCCATGTTAAATTAATCGGATAAGTCGAATAAGTTAGATTGGATAAGTCGGACACATATTATTGTCATTTTTATGATATTTATACTGGATAAGTCGGACTTTTCATAAATTGTCAGAAATATTTACTTTAAATAATGAATATTATAATTTTAGTAAGTAATATTATTGAATACAACATTTTATGTTGTTGATTGTTGCATAATTCAACATTTCGGTAACTATTTAACTCGCGCTGCGTATTTCATGTGTTATTTGCATGATATTCTTAATCTCGGATAAGTCGGATATCTCGCTAAATCGGACACTTTTCCCGGTCCTTTGCGAGTCCGACTTATCGGGAGTTGACTGTATATATATATATATATATATATATATATATATATATATATATATATATATATATATATATATATACAGTATATACACGATATATACCCGGATGTATACAACTATACTAAAGCATGATAATGAGGTGTGACCTAAATAGCTTGTGATGGTGTGTTATCTTCAATATAGATAACATTTCTAATAATGACACACATTGTATAAGCCTACTAGCATTTGCATATACGATATGTTCATTTCATTTATAGATATAATAAAATATATAATATATATAATATAGAGTAGATATATATATATATATATATATATATATATATATATATATATTGATATAGATAAGTAATTTAGATAATATATATATATATATATATATATATGTGTGTGTGTGTATATTCATGCCTAATATGATGTAATAGTGTGTATGACATCATTCACTTGTCTATGACGTAATAACGCTGAGTAAGCAGTCTCGTTGTAGTACTACACCGCAAGGTGGTATGTGACTATGCGCAAAACAATAACGCCACCAATAACAACAACAAACAGAACGTATATCGTGACTCACACGTTGTTATGACTCATCGTCACGCATCATTACACTCGAGAGTTGTTCGCTGAACGCTATGACGAATACGGCTCGTAATCACCCCATTTCGAACAATTGTTAACTACCGAAACTGTTATTGTGTCTGGTCACTTACTTAGCTAGCGTGATGACCTTGTGAGTATTTCCCAATCTCCTAACCCGTTTACCTTAAAATTAATTATCACAAGCATAGACCCTTGGCATATACAGTATAATGACTATATAGAGTGACCCACTAAACATCTATGATATCAAGGGATAGGATTTCCTACGTGTTTTACACTTAAATATGCCCCATATATATCCTACACTAATATTAATAATTACATCCAATGACGTTACATATTTATACATATACGGACTCGCCCTTTAGATTTCTATGGTTACATCTATAAGAAGAATATTGGAGTGAGCACTTACTGTAGTAAGTAGGTACTATAGTAGGTACTCTAGTACGTAATTATACCACATGGCGGTGATGTCATTGTGAGCGATATTGGGGAATTATGGCATTATGGATGATAATTGTATTTTTATTATCTATATCCGATATACGATCTATATACATAGATTTAGAGTACCATTCTATATCTATGTCTATATATGAATGCGTAATACATGACCTCCTTTAGCTTCAAATGTAATGGAGGTCATTGAAATACAATTATAACGTAAATAAAACAAATTTCCTGTATGAAAATATTTTGTAAATGATTTTATATCGTAATATTCTATATAATATATTATAATATATACAAAATATATTATTATATGTATAATTAACATATGTAATATTAAATAATACGCATATGTATATATATATATATATATATATATATATATATACCTAGTAGGTTACCTACACACTCCTCTTTATAGAGATTCCCTGGGATTACTATATAGGTAACTATATATAGTTATAACAGGGAGGTTATAGATTATTACTAATAAACTATATATAAACTAATTTAATTATAATAACTTAACTAACTATACGTACTTATACGTTTGTAATGTTACACATATGTTGAGTAATAAGTAGGCATATTTATATATATAGCCTCGCCCATGTTTAGTCATATCCATATCCATATTTATAAGATTGTCAGGATATCAATATATAGACATGTATATATGTGAATATATACATAAGTCTATATATAGTATATATATATATATATATATATATATATATATATAAGATTATCCACACACACACACACACGCACACACACACACACACAAACACACACACACACACACACACACACACACACACACACACACATATATATATATATATATATATATTAAGGGTGACATTATACCACTATTATACCACTAGAGTATTAGTGTAGTAATGATCAGTACATATGTTAATACTTGTAGATGTATATGTGTATATATATAATTCTATCCAGATATTATTTATAGTAAGGTAATATGATATATATATAATGTATAATGGAAATTAATTAGATGCCTCTATGTTAATAATTCAATGGACACACATATATATATATATATATATATATCAACCAATCAGTAAAGTATGTATGGATTACTTCATTCTTAGTGATATCTTTAGGTAGGTAATTCAGAGTTAATAGATATAGCTACATATAGTCTATAGTCTATATGGCGGAGTTAAGATAATTAATCAAAGTTCACATGTTTAATAAGTAACACTATATATTAATATATCACATATATATATATATATATATATATATATACAATGCATAAGGGTATTATATATACCAATACAGTCAACTCCCGATAAGTCGGACTCGCAAGGGACCGAAAAAAGTGTCTGACTTAGCGAGATGTACGACTTATCCGAGATTCAGAATATCATGCAAATAAGATATGAGATTCACAGCGTGAGTTAAATGGTTAGCGAATGTGGAATTATGCTAAAATCAACAACATAAAATGTTGTATTCAATAATATTACTTACTAGAATTATAATATATATTATTTAAAGTAAATATTTCTGACAATTTATAAAAAGTCCGACTTATCCAGTATAAAAATCATAAAAATGACAATAATATGTGTCAGACTTATAGAAAATGTCGACTTATCCAATCCAACTTATCCAATTAATTTAACATTGAACTAGATATAAATCCAACCAAAACAACTAAATGTGTCCGAATTATAGAGAAGTCAGACTTACAGAGAGTTGACTGTAATATATAATTTGATTAGAAACAATTTCGATCAATAATAAATTTCAAATATTTATTTTAAAGAATACCTACATGCAGTATTTTTAACATTCTAAGGGAAAGTGGTAGTTTATTCCATCAAATTGATGATGAGGAACTGAATTTTGTTCTTTGTTATGATGCAATGAATAATTGGGTTGCATAATTTAATAGAATTAGTATTTCGTGAAAGTCTAGTATTTTGTTAATTTATATTTGTTTACATAAGTTATAGGCTGAGTTTTATTTAATATTCTATTGAAGTAGTGTAAGTATTTTGTAGTTGATCTTGTCTTCAGTGTTTTGCCAGTTAAGTTTATTACATAATGCAGTAGTTATAGTTGTATAGTCGGTCATCTTTAGTCACTATATAAGTATAATACGGTAGTTCATTATTTGTTAGTGTTGTCTGTTTTCAGTATTTCACTTATGAATCAGTAGTTTTGTATTCTAGATAGTATTCCACTTATGAGTCAGTAATATTGTAGAATGGATAGTATGATGGTCTGAGTGAATACTTTTGCAGTTTTGCAAATTTCTATTTGAGTATGGGCATATTTTTGTAAGGTTAAATTTTGTTAAATTTGATAAGCTGTGCATTATACTATAGTAGATTAGATATATATAATCTACTATAGTAATCTACAATGCTGTTATAATATGTTTATTGTTATTTTATTTTGAGCGAGTCCTTTCATCACATCGAACTTAGGGGAAGTTTTCACTTATAACCATATATGGCTCTAATATATGATATATTAAATAATGAAATATCATTTACTTAAAATTGATTACAATTATGAAATACTATACAAACTCTACATATATGAAATATACGAAAATATACGAAAAAAATGTACAACTTTCTTCTAATAAATATTATTATTATTATTATATAGTTATAACTATATAACATACACGATGTACGTCTATCTTATAGGAGTCCTACCCGCATGTATTACAACCACTCGCAGTGTTACACTACCAGTCCCAGTGTTATACGCAGTAAACCAGGGGTCATCATAAATACATGTGGCTAGTAAGTACAATATTACTAGTACCTACTAAAGTACTTCAGGCTGAACTATAGTCTCATACACATTACATATAAAGATTACATTTAGAAGAATTATACGAAATATGACAGTCGATTGATT
>OZ025240.1:22421315-22463815 GCA_964019155.1 Osedax fenrisi | reverse complement strand
AATGGTAATGCTAATTATTACTACGATAATACATATTATTTTTTATAACTCATTAAATATATTAATATATTGTTTTAACTGGTTACATTTTCCGTAATATAAATAACTAATTAATAGATGAATAAATCAATAATATCAATATAATAACTGTATTATATATACAAGGTATATATGAGTGATGTATAACTTATGTAAATTATACCTATAAGTTCTAATAAAATATATTAACTACATATTCTATATGATGTAGTTAATTAATAATATAATAATAAAATTAAAGATTTGTGATATGTAATATATTTATTTATATATTTGTTATTAGACTAAAATACAATGTTGCTTTTTAAATTCAAGGTTGCATCTTATTTAAATATGTTCTAAAAAAGGGCTGTGGTTTTATTTATTAAATACCACAAAAATAGGTTTATTTGGTTTTTGTATAAAGAATATTGGTTTTTTTATTAATAAATTGTTATATTGAATGTTATTTGTAATAAATACTTCTATATATATATATATATAATTATTATTAGATATTTCGTATATTACTAATTGCAGCCAGTAATCTCGTACGACTAATTAAATAAAATGTATTTCATAATAATACAGTTTTTATACAATTATATATAATAACTGTATAATTATGAAATAAATTTAATTTAATAAGTCGTATGAAATTACCTCGTACTAGATTACTATTAACCTTACAAATTATTATAGTATAATTTATACAATTATTCAGTAAATTCTATCCAAATTATATTTTTCTTTCGGCCAGGCTTGTTGATGTTAAAATGAATAAATTTATATAATATAAATAATCTATACATTTATTATTAATATTGATACTAATTTGAAATTAATATATTTATCAATAATATATCTAAGGTGAATCCACTTTTGCAATTATTCACTCAAAACACCCGTCTTTGCAAATTTTCGATAAAACAATGATACATCTATAAAACCGTGAATATTTGCAAATGACGCCTTATCTTTAAATTTGTTAATTTTACATTATGTTATTGACAATATATTTGCACATATTTATTATTTGATAGATCTTATTTAGTATTTATTGAAAAAAATGTTTTTATTTATTAATTTTATATATTTGTTATTTTAGTAATTATACAAAATGTTCTATAAAATAATTGTTTTTAATAAAATGTATTATTTTTTATCTTAAAATACTGAACATAATATAATTTCATTATACAATTCATACACAATATTTACTATCTATGACATGCATTTTATAAATCTTATTAATAATTTAAATGGTTACAGGAGATAGTCGGCACATTAAAAATACATATAGTTATGTTGAAATTAGAACCACCGTTGATATTTATATTATGTAGCGATATTTATTGTGGCCTGCATTATAATTTCAACCTAATTATATATGTACTGACTTCATTCAAAATTTGTCGATTTCCTCCAGATATAATTTAAATTAGAAACATAATAGAAGTTAGTGTGATATTCAAAAATAATTCACAGTAATAAACTAACAAAATTATAGTATTACAAAACTTATAAACTAGTATGGTTATTATAGAATAATATAATTTGTAGGGAAATTTATTTTTTAACTTTCTTTTTAGTATAAGTAAGTATATTATTTATTTAAATACTCACATATATTGTAAGATGTCACTAGTTTAGAGAATATATTAAAAAGTTTAACAAATGACTAATTACTGTTTTTCTTTAATTTTCTTTAATATGTATATATTATCTATTATATATTTATATATATATATATATATATATAAGTTATACATTTTATTGTATATATTTATAATACTTTATACTTTATGATGACAATATACATTTGATGAACATATTACTTTCATTAAAGACTGGTGAAATATATAATTCGTTAAATAAATATATATTTTTATTAAAAATGATATATTCAAATCAGTAAATGTAATATATCTTTAAAATGTATATATTCAAATATATGGCTTGATGCATTAAAGTAACTAAAAGTGTCATAAATAAGCATTTATAAATACAACCGAATTAAAATGATAAATATTTATAATATTTTGTTAACCTGATCTTTTTTTTAAACCTAATTTTAAACTTTATCAATAATTGTTGATCTACTAAATTTATATTAAGTATGACCTTAACATTATTTACTTGAAATTACTGAAATTTTTTTATTTTAAAATTAGTGATTTGTAGGTTTCATTCTCGTCATCTTTTAATTATTATTTAATTCTATAATTTTATATATATATATAAATCTTAATACAATTAATAAGACATACAAACATGTTTTCATTATCTAATTTATTTCAGAAGTTATCGTAATTTTAAAAAAAAAATACACTTCCTACCTTCACCATCTAAATCTTAATGCTAGTCACACCTTTGTAATGTTTATCGAAACTTTTATTTTAATATCTTTAAATGATACTACGCCATATAAATGTAAATATAAGTACCTCATATTTTTATAAATATATGCACATTAACAGATTGGTGTGACAAATAAAACTAGAGGCATATATCTCGGAACTTTTTATTGAATTATTTCTTTATATAGACAACTTCATATCTTTTGATGAATCTTTAATATTTTATAATTATTATTTAAATATTTCTGTGGGTACACATAATAAATAGTTATTCATAAATAAATATATTTTATAATATAAAATGTTTTATATTACAAAATATAATTATTTATTTTGAATTTTAAGATTAAAAGTAGAAAAATATATGGAATCCTAAATAAAATAATTTAGATTAGAAAATTCTAAAGCTTTGTTTATCACACTAATTTGATGTGTTTATTTATATTTATAAAGCATTATATTTTAATATAGTTTCTTTTATATGACATAGTATACATTATTTTAAAGACTATTAAATAAAATGTTGATAACAATTACAAGCGTTTTAAGGTTTCATATAATCAGGGATGGCAAAAACCCCACAAATCCAAAATATGTTAATGTGGTTTTTGGTGTTTTACTGAGGTTTTTGTTGTTTTTCATAAAAACATTAAAGGTATAAAATGATTAAAAGTATAGTTTATTATACAAATTGATAAAAGTATAGTTTATTATTAATTTATTGTATAATATACAAGAATGAGATATATTAATTTAATATATAAAAACAGTGTAATTAAAAATACCTTATTTATATAAGGTTACTTTTTTAATATTTTTTATTTTATTATTTTTCTGTAGAAATGTATAAAATAATTTTTTTATCGATTTCTATGAAATTGTATTTTTATTGATTTTTAATTGTTTTCTATTTAATTAAAATGTCATGAAAAATATTATATTTATTCTATAGAATTTGATTTTAATAGTGATAAAATAGAGGTTATACTACTTATTATATTCATATTTTAATATTATATAAATTTTATAATATTATTTATATATTTTCTTAAAATCTAGAATTAGTTACATTATGTAATATATATATATATTAAAATTATTAAATGTATAATTTATTAATATAAAAAATCGAAAAACCACAAAAAATATCAAAAAGTTTAAACCAAAAAAACCAAAAACCCAATCTCGGCCAACCCATATAATATAGTGATATGATTTATTTATATTATTAATCTAGTTTTGTATCCCATTAAAGTAAATGTATCCTATTAATCTAATTTTGTTATTTTTATGTAATATATAAGCAAAGATTTTGCGAAGCAAAGATATAACAATCCCTATGCATGCAACGTAATTTCGTAATATCCCCTGCCGCTGCTAGCAGTAGTATCGAAATCACTGAAATAGATTTAGGTTCGGCTCTGTTTGCATACAACAATGTTTTCATTGCTCTATTAAATTACATGCAATATAAATTAGCTTTTACTTACTAAATATATACTTATAGCATTTAAAACATAAATATCATATTTGTTTGTTATATATCAGTAATGAACACTTAGTTTTCATCATATAAATATTAATTTAAAGCATATTATTTAACATTTTAAAAGTGTATAGTTAAATACGAATTTACATTATAAACAACACGTAGTTCCTAAAAGTAACCCGCTATAGGTGGCACTGGGGTATGTTGTATACAAATTCGAATTACACGATTTCGCGTAAGTGTTATATCTTTCCTTCGGAAAATCTTTGATATAAGTATAGAATGTTAATAAAGGGGTAATTGTCTCGATAAGCAACACTGCTTCTATAATTACCCTGGCATTGCCTAAATCTGATAATAAAAAAATAATAATATATAAAGTTATACATATGATATCATACATTTATTATATAATTTATGATTATAAAATATATTGTATATCAATATAATTATATCATTTAAATTGATAAGTAAATTGTAAAAATTATCCAAATATATTTACTGATCACCTATTTATAATAATTAAAATAATTTATTTGTTTATACATGTTTTATTTATGACAATTTTATAAAAATATTTAAACCTATTCATTAATTAATTAATTAACATTTATAAATTAATATTTCAAAATTTAATTAAACTATAATTATCATTTTTATAATGGATTTTAAAATTTTTAATAATCTGTTGATTCATTAATTATATAATGTTAGTTTAAATTGAATTATAAAATTTATTATTTTTTTGAAATTAATGTTAACAGTACTTTATTATTTTATGAATATATGTTATTAATTTATATTATGTATACTATTATAATTTGATATTATAATATATATATATACTAATATAAAATTATAGAAATAAATATATATTGATAACCTCATCTATATTATCTATAATAAAGTATTGTTATATATATTTTAATATTTTAAAAATATAGATATTAATATATAGATAATATTTATACTAAAATTAATTATACAAATTTAATTATATGAATATAAATATTGATTATCAGTTTTTGATTATAAAATAATCTACTTTTTAAAAAATTACATATATTCAATTAATTAATTAAAAAAGTAAATAAATAATATTAATATTTTTATATATTCCGTGTCATATCAATCTTTAAATATAGTTTTATAAGTAATATTTAATTTGCCATATATAATTTGTAGATAATATAAGTATATTGAAGTATAGTAATATATTGTATAAGTATTGAAGTATATTAATAAGTTTCATAAATATATATTAAAAATTATAAAATTAATCCAAATATATATATATATGAATAGAATAGCTTTAAATTAGTTATTTATTAATTAATTATAATTAGATTACAATAATTAGTAATATTTAAAACATTTTGTTTTAGTAAATACTTGACATAATAAATTATATTTATCCAAATATCAAAAATTATAGAAAAATTATTATAGTAACATGGAAAAGAATAATTATGTTAAATATAAAATTATATTAATTTTTCTATTTAAATATAATAAAATAATTTAATGTTAATTAATAATAGAATAATAATTAAATAAAACAATTTATATTCAAATATTATAATTTTAAATTATTATATAGGCATCAGGAGTTAAAGTGCATGATGATTGTAAGACTAAATTTACTGAGATGAAATTGGGACATAAATTCAAGTTTATCGTATATGCTTTATCAGATGATCTTAGTGAAGTTCGAGTAGAAAAACTCGGAAATCCAGGTTTTTAAATTCAAAATAATTTAATTAAAAAATTACTTGTTATTTTAATCTTTAATTTTATATTAATATTTAATAATTTATAATTATAGATGCTACGTATGATGACTTAGTTGAAGAATTCAAACTTGCTGAAAGTTCTGGACAATGTAGATATGGTGTTTTCGATGCCTCGTACAATTCCAAGGAACAAGGAACTAAAAAGAACAAAATTGTATTCTTTATGTGGTAAGTTAATAAATTTAATAATAGTTTAGGTATTTTTTAAAATAATTAAAAAATTAATCAGGAGTCCCGATGGTGCTAAGATTAAACAAAAGATGGTCTACTCTTCAACAAAAGATGCTTTAAAGAGAGCTCTTGGAGAAGGAATACAAAAAGAAGTACAAGCAAATGATCATGGTGATTTAGACTGGGATTCTGTATTAGAAGTTATATCTAGAACTGATCGGGATTAAATTCTTTTTTATTCTATTTATATGCTATTAACTGTAAATATGTTTACGATATCATTATTCTTTAATGTATTACATAATAAAATTTAAAAAATTCAATATTTAATATCAATGGTTATTATATTTATTAAATACAATTTTGGTTTTTAATTTCAAATGTAAAATTTTTGATATTATAATCTGATTAAATAGTATTGTAAATATTTATTTTGATGATGGATATATTCTTATATTAGAATTGTTTATAATTTATTTACAATAAATTGCCTATTAATACTTAGATACATAATTATCTTATATAGATTATTAATAGTAATAATATTGATATATAGATATGGATTATTTATATAAAATCATATAAGATAAAACTTTGAAAAAATAAAATTTGCTTAAATTCAATATTTAGTTTAATTTATATTCAAGAAATAAAGTTAAAATATTAATATTAAATAAATATATTCTAAATTATGATTCCCCAAATTATAAAATAATTTATCGTAATTTATTTAAACTGTTTTAATTGAATATAAATATTATTCTTATTCGATAACAAAATATATAGTATATAGTATTCCAAAATATAAAATAATATTGAATATATACTATATATATTAAATTGTATCCATGCATATTCTTCTGTTCCTTATATTTGAATACTTTGAATACCTTATATTTATTTTGTAAACTTAACTTTATCTATCTTACTATTTTCTAATCTTATTTTTTAACCTTATACTATTTATTATACCCATTACTATATTATTATTCTTAGTAACCAGTGATATTGTGAGTATTTTAATTTATTTTAGTGATTTCATACATTGTGTCAATTCTAGTATTTATAAATAATTATTAAAATTGTGAGATCACTGGTATCCTTAACTTATTTCTATTTTTAATATATACATAATTGTTTAGTTATTATATTATAAGGTGAAGATTTTTTGAAATTAATATACTTTTAGTATTATAATAAATAGTTCTTGAGATTATTTTTAATAAAAGATAAAATATTTATTTTTGCATTATATAAACATTTATTTACTTGATAAATAAATTAATTATTTTCAATATAAAAGTAATATAAATAGATTTTATTTATCAAATATATTTTCAAAAATATAAAGTTTTAACATTTAAAGATATATTTGATAAATAATGTTGTATATCATTTATTAAATTTAAATAAGAAGATTTGAAGGTTATATTGGAGATTTTACAATTAAAAGTATTACAATATTTTTTTTAGATTATTTATAAAGGTTTTCCCGGTTTAAGAAATAAATATAATTAAATTGGGAAATAAAAAAATAATTATGTAATCAATAATTTAAAGTTAATCATGAGATAATATTATATAATATATGAAGTATGATACATAATTTAATTACTTACATCACAAATATACACATTATAAAAATTAGTTATATTTTATAGAATAGGCATATGCTATTTATATATATATATATATGCTATCCAAAAGAGTACAAATTTGATATAAAAGCAAATTAGTAGAAGTATTTAAGATTGCCAATATATTAAACAGAAATACACTTAATATTTTAATAAAAAATATAGATTCATAATACCTATTATTATAAATATATATTTATAGTTTTGTTATATTAAAAATAATAAAGTAGATATACAATATGTTAGGAAATTGATAGTAAGATTTTGAATCACAATGTGCACTCATTGCAATAGATTCTTATAATATAATTTAATATATATTACATTTATTATATAATTTAAAATTTCTAATATAATTCAAAAGGATGTTTTGATATTGAGGAATGAAGTTTCTATTATAATATATGAACATTGTTATCCAATTTCTTGTATATCTAGTAACAAATAAATATTGATAATAGATTATTAATTAAAAAATATTATTAATGTTAATTTAATAAATTATCGAATACAATATAATAAGATTGTAAAGGTTGTAAAATTATACTAAGTATTTTATAATATATTTGAAGTTATAGCTATATAGCCACAACAATTTATTAGATATAATAATAACACTTACAATTAATATTACAGAAAATAAAATTAGTCATGAAACTCATATTAAACCCCAATTTTTAGAATAGTAATAATTATTTATTAGTTATGTATTACTCACCAAATATATATTTATAGAATTTAAAACATACATATCATATTATATATTAGTAAAGAACACAGTTTTCATCATATAAATAATAATATAAAGCATATTACATTTTAAAAGTATATTGTTTGATACGAATTTACATTATAAACAATACATATTTTCTAAAAGAAACCCGATATAGGTGGTACTGGGGTATTTTGTATACAAATTCGAATTACACGATTTCTCGTGTTAAATCTTTCCTTAGAAAAATATTTGAGATACTATTTCTTGAAGAGATTATTGCTGTTCAAGATGAAGATATATCTACAATATCAATTAGTAACCGAAATCTATCGAATCTCAGATTTGCCGATGATATTGACTTGATAGCTGGATCAAAGGATGAACTGCAAACACTCACAAACAAGCTTTCAAATAGTGCTAGCCGGTATGGAATGCAAATTAGTGCAGAAAAAAGCAAGCTAATGATCAACAGTAATGTCAGAAATATTCATTCCAACATTAAATTATATGGAGAAAAGCTAGAAGAACAGTTTAAATATAGCGATGCTACAATTACAAAAGATGGCTCAAGTGACTCTGAGATTAAAATAAGATTTCAATCTGGAATAGCAAATATATCCATTTCAAGTTCAAATATAATCTATATTGATCTCTAATAATATCTATTCTAATTTATGGTTGCGAATCTTGGACTATAAGTGCCCTTTCAACATAAAAACTATAAGGTTACGAAAACAAATCTCACAGAAAACTTCTTGGAATATCATACAAAGAAATGAAGATAAATGTGTATATTAAAGATATGATGATAAGTTTAATTGGTACATATTACAGTCCATCTATCGAAGAAAACTAAAATGGTAAAGTTAATTAGACATGACAACCTCAGCAAAAAATCCTCCAAGGAATGGTTGATGGTAATCGCAAATGTGGTTGAAATGTCCCAAAAGAAAATGGATTGATGACGGCATTGTATAATAGCCAGCCCATTGATTTCTCCTACGATACACGAGTCAAAGGAATAAAGTAAAATTAAGATCAATACAAACTGAACGCGGAAGGTAGCGATGTGCAACATTAAAGGGATATCACCATGGGACGATCATTTTGTTGAATTTACGTGTATAGAGCATCGATATAAAGAAAGTTTAAACTTTCTTTATATCGATGGTATAGAGATAACTTATCTCTGCATGTCCTCCGTTTATTGAATGTTTCGAAAAACATCTTCATTGAATTTAAAAATTGTTTTTAGGTTATATAAAAAGGACATTTATATCTATAATCCTAGAGACAACAACAATAAAAAATATATATTTTATATGTATAATAATAGACATAATTTTATGTTATTTTATTTTTTCACCAATTTTGTAAAAATCCAATATATCATAATTATATTTTTGAATATTGTCTCTCTGGAATTGCGCATATATATGTTATTTATATATAGGAAAGACATTAAGTCAATAGCTTTAGTACTTTTTATCTAAACACTCATTTATATACACAAACATAGCAAACAAAATTATTTTGAGTAAAAAACGCATTTGTAAAGTCAACAATAAATAAATTCAAATAAATTATAAAATAATAAAATTATACATTCAGCTAATATAAAATCACTTTTAAAAAATAATAGTTTATGTTTTATTATCAAAATATAAATAGTATATTTATAGAATTTATATATATTAAATAAATATATATATATGTTATATAATAATTGTAGTATCTATATAAATGTTATTTTTTTATTATATCAGAGTGTAATAATCTTATGTATTTATCTAATATAAAATCAATATTATAAAGTAATAGATATGTTTTCTTATCTATATATATATATATATATACATTTTATATTTATATAATTTATATATTAGAAATAAAATATTTTATAACAATTTATATTAGTTTTGAAGGTAGATTTCAAAATAAATAATTTATTTTAAAAAGACATGTTATAAAAGATGATTTGTATGCTATTTCTAAAATGATTTCATAGATATTTCTATCACAGTTATTAAATAGCATATCATTAATCAATAGTACATAATACAAAATAAATAATTTTTTTTCAGATTTTAACAAATTATCCATGGCGATATGCCCTTAAAATAATAACACTATTATATATATCGTAGGCGTATACGTAATATTATATATTATTCGATATACAAATATGAACTATTAAATGATAAGCTGAGCAGGCCAAACATCAGGCATATATTCTCTAGTAACTCATACTCATTAGCATATATTCGCAAATTCGTGCAAATAATAATAATAATATTTATTTAGTGAAATCTCATATATATATATTGTATACAATACAAATAGCGGATACAAATCGACCCCTCAATAAGTCAATAGACTTATACATGTTATAAATAACTGTAAGGGGTCCCGATAATACAATACAAATAGTAACATTTTTTTCTTGGATTTGATTTACCGTTTATTAAGTTCTTGATAAACACAAGAGAATAATAGTAAGTATAGTGAGAACTTGAAACGTTACATGATATAATCAACACGTTAATCTATAGTGGAATATTAAACCCCTTTTGAAGCCCCTCGTACACACGCTACCACACAGAACTGCGGAATACTGATAGACCCAGAGGTTGAGAACGTACACTGGCAGATCTGTAACGGTATACACGGCTACATGATTCTCAAGGTCACCGATGACTACTCCACCATCGCCGTCGATAAGATAGGAGCTCTAGGTCAGTACTGAAGGTCAAACGTGTCTTACATTTAATAATAGGTAAACGTATTTATATTAAATATGGTTTGGGTTTAATTATCATAATATATATATAGCATATATGTCTGCTAAGTAACTAAGCAATTACAGTATTTAATTAAGTTGTTAGAAACTAGGTGAGTAAATAAATTATAAATAAAATATCTTCATTGGATCTTGTATTTTTTAAGATATGATTTTGAACGAGTATAACTTACATTAATGTTACCTCAGCATTATATTAAGGGGACATCGTTTCATATTTCTTATATTTCTTTTCTATTAGACATTCTGAATATATACAATAATATATTCTATATATGTATAATGATAACACAATTTGAAGTATATACAGGTACAGGGTATATCTCAGGAATGTTAGATCTTATCTCTAGAGTGCATACCAGTGATTGCTGGATTAGAATATATTGTATACTAAAGTTAATAATGAAAAGAAATTGGATGACTTGTTATGATTTGTAACTTAGGAATATCAATGAATGCATAAAATGCATGATTCTTTTTTATAATATCTATATCTATATATATATATATTAAATGTACACGCAAATTACTTAAGTACATCATAAGTACATCACAAGTACATCACAAGTACATCATATGTACATTGTGACATATCGCCAGGTAGTGACTACGACGAGTTCTCCAGTGAGCTGATCGGCTGCCGTCAGCGCTGCAGGTACGGGGTGTTCGCTCTAGACTTCAACAACAAGCTGAACGTTATCTTCTACCTATGGTACAGTAACAACAGGGTAACTACTAGGCTTGTACGAGTCCTAGTAAAGAAATGTCTAGTCGAGTCTGAAATATACGAGTCCATTTAAAAATTTATGAAATCGAGTGTATATGGTTGATTTGCTAGTCGAATCGAGTATTTAAAACAATACTCGAAAACCAATTTTAAAACTGTACATAATACAAGTAAATAAAATCAATTAAATATATGGAATTCTTTCATAGTTAAAGTAATCTATATCATATAGATTTAGACATTATTAAATTAAACATCAGTCACGTCAACTTTTGACAATTAATGTTAACTTTGAACTTAGGATTTAAAAGGTTTTCTATAATTGTAAAGGATTGATTTGGATTTGAAATCTTTGAATCATTATATTCTTGAATGCGAAGGACTTGAAGCCCTGATTTTAGGATTAGAATATATTTTTTTTGATTTGAAGCCTTGATTATTAAGATTTGATGGCTACTAAACCTTACAAGTATTTGAAATTTGACAACCCTAGTATTATAAAAATCGATATCGAACTGGTTTTTATAGCCTAATTTATAGAGATTTCTATAGATACGATTATTTTTAATTTATTTGTTTTAAAACATTTAATAGATATGGGTAGGTCAAAGATTTAAGATTTGATAATAAGTAATATACATATATAAACATACGCATGCGCAGGTGTGCATAGACCTACCACACGTCAGGCTGTAATTAAACGTGGTCACACTAAAGATTCCCGCCTTTTTATATTGGACGATATCTGCCTTATATGTGTGCAATCATTTTAACCCTATATAACATATACTAAAGGAATAATGCTATATTATGATATTACAAATATGATGTTCTACAATAATGATAGATAGTAATCGTAACTATATAAGATATGCCGGAGTAATGTTACAATATAAGAGGATATATAACGCAATCAATATAAAGGAAGTGTATAAACAATTGACATATGCGCTGTATGTCAAAGACAGATACGTGAATCACACTTCTCTCGATAAATTGACAACATGACTTTTCCGATTTAGATTAGTCATATCATATAGGTTAATTAAAATAGTATGATTTGCATCAATATAGAATAAAGTGACCTATCTCTATATCTATGGATTTAGATTATATATCAGTAAAAAGTGTGATATCTTAAATTCAAATAGATTTAAATATCAAAAAATATATAAATATGAGGAATGTTGATAAGTTTTATTTATTATATATAAATTACTATTATTTTTAATACAGATTGTACATTAAACTTGATAATAATTATCAATAAAATTATAAATATGAATAATAATTTAAAAGTTATATTAGTATAATTTGATTGCAGAGCCTCTATCAATAAATGCCATACACTACATTCAATTGCTTATCCACTTTCTTTAAATCAATGCAGTCATCAACACATACATACTAATACAGTGTATCTTCTTAACTATGATTCTGGTTTTAACATAATATGTTATTAATAATGAATTAAGTTATAAGTTATAAGTTATAATAATTATTATATAAATGAGTTGATTATTCTGGTAAATTAACATTTATATATATATATATATATATATATATATATATAAAATTAAATATATGATTTCATAATTTATTTAGCTATGTAGATACCTAGTAGTTGCATGTAGGCCCCACTGTAGGGGTTCTAACTACATAACCTTACATAACGTTATATAACCCGTGTTACATCACACGTGTTGTAGGAGTCCAGAGGACGCGTCCTTCAAGGACAAGTTAACCTACAGTTCGAGTAAAGCGGTAGTGATACAAAGGCTGCCCGGAGTGAAGAAGAGCTATCAGGCATCTGAACGCGCCGACTTCATGTATAGCGAAGTCCTTCAGGGGGTGTGCCAGTAGACCAGTAGTCCAGTAGACCACCGCACCTTACCACCAGCTCCTCACGCTATATCTAATTAGGTCTACTAATGCTGCCCGCACTCTTGTACATCGGTCTACAAATGCCACCAACACTCTTGTACATCGGTCTACTAATGCCAACCACACTCTTGTACATCGGTCTACTAATGTCACCTGACACTCTTGTACATCGGTCTACTAATGCCACCCACACTCTTGTACATCGGTCTACTAATGCCACCCAAACTAACACATTAAAGTGTATTCACACCGACAGTAACATTATTTCCGTGTACAAACTTGCCTTACGAACGTTTTCACACGAGAAAATGTTGATTTTCTATGTTTTAAATAAGTATGGCAAAAGGCAATATAGAACATGTTCTATTGTTGTAGCGTGAAACCCCCTATTTGACACGATCATCGTATGAACACCCTATTAAAAACATTAAGCCAACGGTAGTATTTCAGTAGTCGTAGGTAGTTCTCTCTCTCTGTAGTTTAGTTCTCATATAGGTTACCATATCACTAACTGCTGGCCTATCTATCTCGCTACTTGTACACAGTGTGTATGTGTACATAGCTATTAGGCTCATTAATACCATTCTGCTATGTAGTTTTTATCAATTTTTATATTTATTTACATATATTTTTATTATTTATTATTTATTTACATATATATGTATTATTTATTATGTATTGAATATTTGTTGTTACATATATATTATTTCATATAATACCTATATTAGTATTTTTATGCAGAGCTTAAAATAAATATATATTTACAAATAGTATGTCATTTTTATTGATTTTTATAATATACCATATATGGTGTTAATATATTTTTGTATAATTGTATCCTCTTATTTCTAAAAATATAAAACCTGAAAATACTTAAATATGTAGTATTAATATTAATTAGAAATACTTGTGATTTAACTTAATAATTAAAACTTTAATTAATTAATATTCATTAATTCCATATTTATTTTACACAAAAACAACTAATTAATTAATATATTATAATATTGATTACTTTAGTAAGATATATATATATATATATATATATATATATATATATATATATACATATTAACATAATATGTATATAAATTAAATAAATATTTAAAATGTCATTATTCTCTCATATTAAGTATTGTATATAATTTAAAACTGTGATTAATAATCAATAATAAATTAATTAATTATAATCGTCCTCATAATACAAACATCCTTTTCTAAACTCATTATATAAATAATAATAATAATTATTTAGAAGAGATTTTTGTTTAATTTGTTACTGTGTTTTTTATTAAATGTGTTTTACTCTAAATAAGATTGCATCTTTTATAATGTTGTTGCCCATATATAGGAGCTAAGCAATATATAAAATATAGAGGATCAGAAAATTCTATTATATATACTAAATAAACAAGGATATGATATGGTATGCTCTCTACTCCGCCATACTAAGTTACTATCTATAATGTGTGCACCAAAATCTATAACTTATTAATTTATATATTTAAATTTGTCATAATAAGTATTTAAATTCGTCAACATTTATTACTGCTTTAAAAATTATTTAAATCTGCTATTAATGTTTGCTTGGAAAATATATCTTATATGTTGAGATTATTAAATCAGGCTTTAATACTTAATTATTATAGAAGTAGAAAGATGATTTAAAAACATTTAAATCAGTTGAATTTAAGTAGATATTAAATCAGAATGTTCTAAAATCTGATTAAAATTACTTTATAAACTGCCTTATCAAATGATATAAATCTGCTGTTATGGTTTGCTGGATATGTTGTATTTATTATTTCAATACTTGCTCGATGAAAAAACCTTATATGATATCACATTCCACAAAAAGTGTGAATTCAATAAAATCACATGCATATAATTATAGCTTGCAATATTATTGGAAAGAAAACCATGGACGTACTTCAAATAACCGAATATTGTAAAGGGAGACGATCATACAGGACGAGTTGGGGGTTAGAAGTTACATTTGAAATACGAGTTAATAGTATATATTGTATTTGTATGTGTGGGTTATTTGGTTTAATTGGGTTTAGTTTTATCTTGTTGGATTTTTTTAGCTGTATTACATCCCAAAATGAGCCAATATTATTTATTTCACATTTAAAATTTAACCTTTTCTACTCAACTCGTCATTTTTGATAGTAACCCATTATAAACTGTGCAATATAAAAAAGGTCAAGATTCGATTCGAAAATAGATTAATTAAATGTTTTATTTAATATATAATTATAAAATGTAAAATTACATTCTAATACATAAAACACACCTACAATCGCTATATAATCATTTTCAGTTTACTATGAAATCCTTAATTAAAGGTTAGTGTAGTGAATATGATTAGTGCCAGTGCCAGCCTTATATTCTCAACACTCACTACAATCTCATAAATATGTATAATTTTTAATCAAAAATATGTAACATTATTTTTCTACTTATCTCTACTCTTTTGATAATAATTCTAATAAGTAAGTATATATATATATGTTAGAAAATAACTGATTATAACAAGTGTGATTATTTATGTATACTATATAATATATATAGGTACCTATACTATACTATCAATATTATATATTGTGTAAGATGTAGAAAATAGAAAGCTTATTGAGGTATATATAAATGTTATATTAAATCATTTATTATTCCTATATCAAAATTATAATCAATAGTAATTAGTTTTAGACAGATTTAATAATTTATTTTCATTATTTTATAAATTTAAGAACATTTTTTTCATTCAAATATAATATTTTAAGTGATTTTCTGAATTAATAATATAATTACAAAATATTCACTATTAACATATAATACTATTAACTTATAATAACTAACTATATATATATATATATATATATATATATATATATATATATATATATATATATATATATATATATATATATATATATATATATATATATATATATATATATATATATAATATATATATATATATTATATATATATATATATAATATATATATAAATATATATATTGAAATTTAAACTAATAAAATAGTTGTACTTATAGTTTTATGGTATATATATATATATAACTTCAATGTACAAACAAAACTGTATATAATACACTTTTTATGCAATATTAAGAAATATTAATTGTTTATGTATTATTCAAAAAACAGTAATTGATATTATCATTCCTATAAGAATAAAAATAGATTTGAATTATGTAGAATATAATCTGTAGATTTATATAATACCATAAATTATATAGATTGATTAAAATATGAAAATAACTAAAAAATAATGTATACAATAAAATAAATGAACCATCAAATAAATATTGAAAGTAGAAAAACATACACTTTTGACTAGTTCAATTAGTAAGAAATAATTGTCAATAGAAATATAGTTATAATTTAATTTAATATAAATATTTAATATTTAAAAACTTAATTAGCGACCTAAGAAACTATAGTTTCTTATACGTATACGTTCAGACAGAATATAAGGAATATTCCGTTCTAAACACAAATGAATCACAAGAAAAACTATCTAAAGCTAAACAACTTCTACAATAAGAATACGACACCATTGAATCTGACATTCTAAACTCTAATATAAAATGATTGTACAATACAATGAACAATTTGTTTAATCGAAGAGGTGAAAAGTCACAATATTAATTACCATTTTTATCGATTTTAAGAAGGCATTCGACAGTATCAACTGAGAGATGATGGTCATTATACTAAAATTATACGGTATACCCCACAAGATTATACAAGCGATCGCCTTAACATTTGTAACACTTAACACTTATGCATAAGTTATAACACCTGATGGAGATACCGAAAACTTTCAAATAACAAAGGGAGTGTTGCAAGGTGAAACACGCGCTTTTCTTTTTGTGATCACACTGCAGTAGCATCCTGCACCTAATCCATGGATTACACCATGCAACAATCAATTGACGGACGTCGTCGGACGAGAAGCAGAATTTGGACTCGAAATAATACAACGAAAAGGGAGACGACATCTAGCAATACATAACTCAGTTTCGTAGATGATATAGCACTTGTATCACAAGAAAGCGAATAACTCAGTAACTACTAACATCCATTGAAACATAAGTCGCTAACACCGGTCTACAACTTAACTCAAAGAAAACTGAAGTCATGACGTTTAATCACACAGTTCCGGTCAACATTAGACTAGAAAACGGTGGAACACTGATTAATAATGTTAACAATTTTAAATATCTGGGGTATTCATGTCATGGATAGCTAGCTCACAAAAGGATTTTGAAATTCGCAAGGTTTTATCATGGGTAGCAATACCCAAGATGAAATCAATCTGGAACTCCAAAATGAAAACAGTCTGAAAATAAGAACTTTCAAAGCTACAATCGAACATATATTATTATATGGTAGCGAATGCTGGACAATCAACTCCAAAATGCGTATTAAAATCGATGGTTGTTATACAAGGTTACTTAGAATCGCCACAAATATATCATTGAAAGATAAAGTCACCAATGTACCTATAGGTGTTGTAGTTGTATACAACTGTACATAATCCCAAATATCTCCGAGGTAATAAAACAAAGAAGATTGCGAATAGCAGACACCATTGAGGACTGCATAAGTCACACCGACGAACTAGTTCATAACTTAATTGTATGGAAGCCAAATAACGACATACGAAACAGGGGGAAACAACCCATGATATTCATATATATCTTAAAGAACGACTGCGACTGCATATGTGCACATGTGAAGAAGACGAATTAAGAACACCGATGTTTGACAGAGAAGGATAGAAATAAATTGCAAGATCTGTTCGAGTGATAACTCGACTAAGTAAGTAAAGTAGGTAGTAATATATATATATATATATATATATATATATATATATATATATATATATATATTAATATTGTCTAAATACTAATTTTACTATTGTTATTTTATACTCATTTTTAATTTAGGAACCTACACTGTTAAAAATAAGGGTATAACATTATGAATTATATGGTATAACATATGGAAATACGAGTTATACCATACAATTACGTTAAATGGTATAAGATCACATATTATATAGTATAACATTTGTTTTTTTTTAGTTATACCATATAGCTTAATTTAAATGGTATAGGATCACAAATTATATAGTATAACATTTGTTTTTTTTTAGTTATACCATATAGCTTAATTTAAATGGTATAAGATTACGAATTATATGGTATAACATTTGTAATTTTTAGTTATACCATTAGCTATTAAATATAATGGTATAACTTTATGAATTATATGGTATACAATATGGAAATACCAGTTATACCATAACATTTTAAAATTAAGTTTATATTTGATTGAAAATAAAATGTATAAGAAATATAATTCATAATAGTATCCTTCATAATATCCTTAATATAACAGTTTACTTATTGTTGTGTTATATTATTATAAACATAGCATTTATTGCTTCTAATTGCAATTAAACTGGTTTTCAGAAACTAAATAGATTCCCCATAGGGAAATATGTATACATATACATATTTCCTATATTTTACATACATATACTTATAATTATTCGAGTATATATATATATATAATTCAATTTTATTTATTAATATATTCTATATCCACTCTACACTCAACATGAGAAGCATATATTTTTCAACACATTACAATATATATAAGGTATTTATACTTATATTATATATATATATATATATATATATAAATTATATCATATTATATATAATAATATAAAAGTTTATATAATATATAATTTATTTATATATTATTTATAATATATAATTAAATTGTTAGAATAATTATATAATTATATATATATATACTTGTTATAAAGTCAAAGTTGTAGATATATCGATTAATGTAATATACATTAAAATGAATTTAGCATTACGTAACAGAAATCGATATATCTAAATACAAATTTTAGACTATAGTCTATAGATTTCGGTGTCACGCTCTGTGTTAATTGCATAGCCATAGCCATGTCAATGTTTGTTTTTCTGGTATTTTATATTGTTATCGTCTGTAAAGTATATTTCGTTATTTTTCTATAGAATAAATTCCACTCGGTGAGATTGCCTCATTCTTCGGTATGCATCTCATCGGGTAGGTACTATTATTATTATAATTATTATTATGTTCAACAGGTCTTTGCTTTGATTAATAAACTGTATTATAACATTCACTTTATTACATATATATATATTATAAAATTATGATAACTATATGCTATATATTAATATGCAGGAAACTGAAGAATTATTTGCAGAATTTCAAATTTCATTTAAAATATTATAAAAACTGCCGGAGAGGAATAGTGAGTTGATGGGGATGAAAAAGCATATAACGTACATACAAAAATATATATACGAATATATTGATGTACGCGAACTGATAATACGCAAACTGATCAAACAGGTAATTTAGTTATCTAATTAATAACATTAGCTAAATATCTATATAAAATAAATATGCAATTATATTTTATTAGTCCATGGATAGTATACTATATATCCATATATGGTCAATTATTTATTTTATTTTTAGCTCACAATGTAATTAAATTTAAATAATATTAATAATAGGTATATATATAAATAATGTTAACTGTTGTACAAATATTATCAATATCCTTCTATCCTTAATCAAATATAGATTATAAAGTGTATAATTAAATATATAATATAATATTTCCTAAAATAGATTCGGGAATCTTATATTTTATGATGGGAGTTTGCGAATTATTGAAAAATGAATTTACAATGAAAATAAAGATAAGGTTACTTAATAATTACTTAATAACTATAGATTTAATATTATAGTTATTTTATGATTTTTCGTATGCTAATTCAAAAGTATAGTACTCTATTATATATACCCTATATATACAACTGCAGTAATTAATATTAAGTAATATATAGGATTTTTCTAATTACAATTCTAACGTGTATTTTATATAGTATTATCATATATGATATTAACTGTATAAAGTTTCTTATAATATACATATTTATACTATTATATAATATACAATATTATTATATACTCTAGTATACTATATATATATATATATATAACTTATATAAATATTTGAATTTTAATTGCAGGAAATAATGACTCCATATATCAGAAAAGAGGATGCTTATTATGTGTGTCGATAATTGTTTGGTTTTCGTTCAAAATAATTTATTTCATATTTTATTAAGTGGTATTGTTAATTTTATTTGTTTCATAACATGTCCTACAAACATTAATTGTTTATGTAATTTTGTATCACGTTATGTATTTTAAAATGTATCCGTTAATTAACAATATTGTTACACCAACATATATGTGGTTTTTAGAAAATAAATTATCATTATAAATGTCGATTCCATATATAAATTAATAATATAGAATATTAAGTTATTATAAACACTTGTAAAAATTTTAATAAAATATAGTATAACTTTTAATAAATTATGATATAACTTTATATAATATATGGTATACATTTTAATAAATTATGGTATAACTTTAAATAAAATATAGTATAACTTTTAATAAATGATGGTATAACTTTATATAATATATGGTATATATTTTAATAAATTATGGTATAACTTTATATCAAATATGGTATAACTTTTTATAAATTATGGTATAACTTTATATAATATATGGTATAAATTTTAATAAATTATGGAACAACTTTATATCAAATATGGTATAACTTTTTATAAAATATGGTATAACATTATATAATATATGGTATAAATTATGGTATAACTTTATATAAAATATGGTATAAATGTTTATAAAATATGGTATAACTTTTTTAATTTGTTATACCGTAAATGGTATACCAGGACGCCACGGGGTTATACCATTTTTTTAATCAATGTTATACCATTTATTTCTAACAGTGTATAGGTTATATTTAGTTACATATTTACATAATAATTAAATATATTCTATATTACCTGTTTCACTTTATCTCAGATCTTTGTAGATCTCAGATCCTACACTATATTTATTTACTGTTTCAATAAATTATTATATACTACAACATATTGTTGCTAGTTTCCTTATCTAATTTAACTACTTATACCTAATACTAGATTGGGGAAAGTAACCGAATACAGACAGTGCCCGAATACGGACAATCTCGGTATCTCAGAAACCATAAATCCTACAAAAAATGTGTTGATGAATAAAATATTCATAATTATATAAATAGTCTAACAATTTATTTTGTATTTTTTAATTATTCAAAATATTGCTGATATCCAATACATTTTTTTTATTACGTTTTTAAATGTATGAAAACAAAATTCAACTTAAAACCTTCTCAAGAATATACAAATGTATCGATATAATATATAACACTGTTTTATTAAAAAATAAAGCATTCTACAAATTATATATATAATTTCTATATTTGTTATAAAATATTCATTAAGTTATAAGCACAAATCTAGAGGTCATATAAATACCTAATACGGACACCCTATAACCAATCATCGCGCAGCGTATGAACTATTCTAATTTTCATAATAACCGCGTGCGTTCTAATATTAATACCACCAATGAAGCTACATCTAAATTTTGTATTATTTATTTAACTAATTAAATTATAATAAATTGTTCATAAAATTAATTATAAAGAATGTAATTTTTATTTGTCTGATTGATTTATCAATAATATATAATTTATCTAGTGTTATATAGGGTGTCCGTATTATAACACAGGATGTCCGTATTCGGACATGGGTACCGAATACGGACACCCCCTAAGGGGGTCCCCCGTTAGCGAGTGTAGGGTTGCACCAAGGACATGGTTGTCCTTGGTTGCACCGGTGCTCCCCGGTTGCACGTCACTTCGATTAATTTAAATTAAATAATAAGTCACGTGACCCAGCATGACCTATATGACCTGATTTTTAAAATAACACAAATATATTTTAAATATTTCAATAAATCTATTTTATTTATTAAATAATATTAATTAGATTATTTCACAAATGTCAGTAATTAACATCATTAAACCACTTATATTTTTTATAAACAAATGGATTACGGAGATACATAACCATTATTAGAATGTATAATTCACTATAAAAACGTTTTTTTCATATAATAATTACTATTTCCAAAATAATGTCGTAACTTTAAATGTAATTATTACGTTATTTAATGATTGTCTAGTTAATTATAGTGCAATACAATATACTTGTATACTCCTATGTATATAATATATGCATATATATCTAATGGATGAAGTCCCTAGATCACAAACTTTTATAGACACGAATAGTAATATAGCGCTTGAAATTAAATCAAAAGTTATGGTCACATAATAATAATTATGATAATATCATATTATACATATTAAATATGTGACATATGTACAACAAAATATGTACATTATATTAAATATGTATAGATATTATAATATTATAATATAATATTACATTGATATTATGTATGTTTATATTTATTTATAATACTTATTTTTCAATGTATATTTTATAACATTAATAGTATATTGTCATGATATATATATATATATATATATATATATATATATATATATATATATATATATATATATATATATATATATATATATATATATATTATTAATCAAATTAAATATATATGTTAATAATATCATATATTATTACATTAAAAGTATATTTTCTTCATACATATTAATTTAATTAAATATATATGTTAATAATATCATATATATTTTATTCGAACATTACAAATTATAAAATTATTACTATTAATGATTTGTTTTAAATAAATACATTATATATATCATCATATATCATGCAGTTATTATGTTTTATATTTATGTATATTTATTAGATTATGTATAACATATTATATGATACATATATATATATATATATATATATATATATATATATATATATACATATATATATATATATATATATACATATTCTAAGGAAAGGGTGAATTGATGACGATGATCTACATTTTTTCTCTACCTTTTAACTCTTACATAATAAAATACAACTTTAAATCACATTCTACTTTTACGAAATATAAATTTCATTAAATTATTATATTCAAGTACCCATTGCAAAAGTAAAAAAGTAAACATGTGTAGTTTCTCGTCATCAATTCGCCCTTCCCATCGAAATTATTTGTAATCGTAATTATTTCTATTCAAATCATATATTATTATATATATTACAAATATTACAAAAAATATATTAAAAATATGACATACTATACAAAATATCATTCGAATACCTATATATATCATATAGTATATGATATATTGGTTAAACTTTATATAATCTATAGAATGTATATTATATTATTGAATGTATATTATATTATTTAATATAACATTGTAATAATTAGAATAATAAACAATAATCAACATTTATTGGCGATCATGCCTATAGGCATGCGAACGAGATTTTGTATATATACTATACATACTATAGTATGTAATATTTTTAATATAGTATGTACTGTTAGAATAATATATATCACATAAAGATACAAATAGTGAATAAAGATATTATATATATATATATATATAATAATATATAATTCAAATAGAAATAATTACGATTACAAATAATTTCAATGGGTAGGGCGAATTGATGACGAGAAAATACACTTTTTACTTTTTTACTTTTGCAATGGGTACTTGAATAGAATAATTTAATGAAATTTATATTTCGTAAAAGTAGAATGTGTTTTAAAGTTGTATTTTATTACGTAAGTTAAAGGGTAGAGAAAAAAGTGTAGTTTATCGTCATCAATTCGCCCTTCCCTTAGAATATGTATATATATATATATAATTTATTTATTTAAAACAAATCATTAATAGTAATAATTTTATAATTTGTAATGTTCGAATAATATATATATGATATTATTAACCTATATATTTAATTAAATTAATATGTATGAAGAAAATATACTTTTAATGTAATAATACATTTAATGATATTATTAACATAATATTATTAAAATAATATATGATATTATTAACATATATACTATTAATGTTATAAATAAATATAAACATACATAATATCAATGTAATATTATATTATAATATCTATACATATTTAATATAATGTACATATTTTGTTGTAATATTTTATATGTAACCATAACTTTTAATTTGTTTAGGGTATCTATAAAAACGAAAATATGATTTGTATTGTAGAATTTAATAAACTTCAAAACCTACATATAAATATCATAAATAATTAACTTTATTCGATTTTAGGTTTGATTTTACCAATAGAAAACTTATTAAATTCTATAATAGACTTCATATTTTAATTTTTTCAAATTGATATTTAAACAGTTATGATCAAAAATGTGCAACTAAAACGCGTTAATAAAATATTAGATGTGGATTATCATAATCCATCATGTTTAAAATTATCATAATCATTATGATTTAATTTCAAGCGCTATATTACTATTCGTGTCTATAAAAGTTTGTGATCTAGGGACTTCATCCATTAGATATATATGTATATATTATATACATAGGAGTATACAAGTATATTGTATTGCACTATAATTAACTAGACAATCATTAAATAACGTAATAATTACATTTAAAGTTACGACATTATTTTGGAAATAGTAATTATTATATGAAAAATACGTTTTTATAGTCAATTATACATACTAATAATGGTTATGTATCTCCGTAATCCATTTGTTTATAAAAAATATAAATGGTTTAATGATGTTAATTACTGACATTTGTGAAATAATCTAATTAATATTATTTAATAAATAAAATAGATTTATTGAAATATTTAAAATATATTTGTATATAAAATATATTTTAAAAATCAGGTCATATAGGTCATACTGGGTCACGTGACTTATTATTTAATTTAAATTAATCGAAGTGACGTGCATTGCACGTCGTGCAATGCACGTCGTGCAACCATACACTCGCCCCCCGTTATCTATTGAATTAAAAGATTACATAACATTGTAAAATCACAATAATATCTATAATCATATACTATTAATATATTGTAATTTTTGAATACAAATAATGAGTAATATTATTAATGAGTAATTTTCCTTTCTATATGATTATTACATGAATAGTATATAATAATAACATCATTAATATATTGCATATGATATATAATTATTTTATAACACGAATATAATATATAAGGATATATCAAGTACGTATATATATATATATATCTATATATATATATATATATATATATATATATATATATATATATATATATATATATATATATATATATATATATATATATATATATATATAATCTTTTTCTATACATAAGATTTATCATAATATTATATTGATATTTATAAATAATAATTAAACCTGTATCTTAATATAGGCTAGGTGATATATCCGTATAATATATATATATATATATATATATAATATATATATAATATATATATATATATATATATATATATATATATATATATATATATATATATATTATACGGATATATCACCTAGCCTATATTAAGATACAGGTTTAATTATTATTTATAAATATCAATATAATATTATGATAAATCTTATGTATAGAAAAAGATTATGCGAAGCAGCTCGTTCAGAAAATCTTTGGTATAGATTAATACAAATATTAAAATAACACATCCGGTTAATATTACAAAGTATGTACGACGTACGTTACGTAATATTATTTTATACATCCGGTTTGTTGATAAATATTGATTTTTGTGGTTAAGAGATTTACCATCTATACCTGTTTAAATTAAAAAAAATAACCAACCAACATTGTAATACATCTGCATTTGTGTAGGTATATATATATATATATATATATATATATATATATATATACATATATATAGTATATATTATATACGAATATTTACCTAACCTATAGGTTTGGAATCTAATCATTTCATACGATAAAAATGTAATCATTTGTTATTTTGTTATTGATAACATTGTACGCTTACTTGCTACGTTCACTCACTACATAGGTTATTATTCTATTGTTATTACTTATCTATTTCTTATCTAATTACCTCTAATGGTTTGATTCGTTTTAATGTTATTATTCTTAGGCTTTTTATTATTACTTTATAGATGTTCTCCACTATCTATTCGTTTATAAAAGAAGGTAATATAAAGTCTAGGTTTTATAAATATATATAGCTATTCTATGTTCCAATAAACAATTCATTATCATCACAAGTATACTTATATATACATACGGATGGGTGTGTGTGATTTGCTATCTGTGTATCTAATCTCGAGGGAGCGATGTGTTATTTACTATTATTGAATTACGGAACACGTGGTTCAATACTTATTTGCATACGTATCGATCATCTATCGACTGTCCGGTAAACTTTACCTCGTGACCACCACGTGACCACCGAGCTGACCCCAACGGTCCTACTCGACCCTCACGACGGTCCTACTGGACCCTTATAACCGACCAGAGGTGTAATCTTTTCTGCTCCGGCTTCAACACCGCGGTGTCGGCAGTGTATCGATTCACTAATATCGACAATTTAGTTATAAATAATTAGTACCCTAAATCTATTTATAGATATGAAATCTTATATATATATACTACATATGTTTATCCGATGTAAGCGTATTTAAAATAAATTATAATTCATATTTTAATATAATATTCATAAGTTAAAATGTAATAGATATACATATATTTAATAAGTAATATATATATATATATATATATAAATATTATTTTATATATTATATATAATATATTATATATATACAGTTTTTACAATATAGTATTATATGTGTATGTAATAATTCTAATTATTATGTAATATTTAACATATCATACCTTATAAGAGCCCTATAAACACAATTAAAGAACAATAAAGAAGTGGAAGTTGTATTGTTATATGTTATATAATAATGATAATGATGTCATGGTACGTATTGGCAACACGTTGACCGAATAGAAAGTTATACTCACACGGGTACATAATCATTACATCACCACACAAACACAAACACATCAACACGGGTATAAAGTAGGTCAATTGCAATACGTCATTGCTATATATAGGTCACTCCCATGTCATAAAGTTATTAATATGTACAAATTATATACCTACTAATATTATATTTCAACATATGCATATTTATATATTTATATAACTTATATACAATAATATAACCAGATTCGAGAAAGTACGGATCACTGAAACGTACAATATCATTTACGTTCAGTGACTGACGAAGTCTTTCAATGACTATGAATCATTACTAATGACCTTCAGTTTTTACTCGTGAAATTACTAATAATTCATTAGTAATTTCACGAATAAAAAGTGAAGGTCATATATATATATATATATATATGGTATAAAAGTTTTATTTCATTGAACTCTTTTCCCTTACCCCAGTTCTTATGTTTAGTTACGATATGATAGGTTTGCAGGCAGCATCCGACACTGCTAATATTTCATACACATATCATACAAATATCATATATCATATATATATATATATATATATATATATATATATATATACATGTATCGATTATTTCCGGGTGGAAATCGTAACAGAGAGATCTTCCACGACTCAACAAAGTGACGTTGAAGTCCTATATCCCATTCCTAGATCAGTGCAGTCGTCATATCGAGAATAAACGAGAGACACACATACATACGGTACACTGAATTGAAAGACAGACATACATACAGAAACACCGAAGTCGCGGTGATGAAATTGAACGATTGCCTCAGAGTAGAATTAAGGATGTGGTTTAGGCGGGGGGCGGGGCGGGGGTGTGGTTAATTAGGTTCGGAGTTAAGACACGCCTCCTCCTGCTGCGCTTGAAGCGGTTCCTCCCCCTGTCGTCGGGCTAGAACCACCCCGTCCGCCGTAATGGGTTCCCCGAAGTTCTGCCGAGATTTACGCCGTCGGTGGGTGTCGCTAGGATACGCCCACCGCGTGATCAGCAGACCTATCTTAGCTGTCAACGCGATGATGATCACGCCCATCACGGATGCCGGAAACCATAGTAACAGGACGTTTTCTATCTCCTCGAATACCTGTAATGCGATCATTCGTGTTATATGTGTGTATAAAATATTACTAATTATTAAATATTATTCAATCACATATTGTTGTACTCTGTGTATAAAATAATTAAAGTTATGTAATAATTACTCAGGGCATGGCAGAATATATCATCTTCGGATATAAATCCCCGAAGAAAAGGAATAGGACAAATTGAAAATTTATAAGATTTAATATGTAGGTTTAAATATTCTATTATTAATAAAATTATAGAAATGGATTCATAGTTGGTACAGTAATATATGACATAATATATTAGGTTATAATAATAAAAATGCCCTTTAAGTCGACAGATATGAGGATATTAAAGGGAGTTGATACTATAGTATACCTCTGATATATGTGATCTTACTTTCAAATCGCTATATGACGTTCATATCTGACATACTTCAAGATAGTTTAATAATGATACTACTTCTCAAGCAAATAAACCCATCAGTGTGACTTAATAGCATGACGTCACCAACCTGCATCAGAGTGGAGTTCGGTCCTTGAGGGACATATTCAGCCGCCTCGAAGCCCGCCCTCACTAGATTAATACCCCCGACGACGAGCAGAGCAGCAGCCGAAGCAGAGCCCGCTAGGTTTCCCTTGGTGTCCTTCAGGGTTACGAGGTGTCAACGATAAGGTCATCGTAATAAAGTAGGATACTATAGTATATGAGACTACTAAGAGTTAGATTAGAATTAAAATATATATTTAGGTAAAATAAATATGGGATAGTAGGGGGTGTTACCGTTCTTTACTTCGATACATATGTCATGTGATATATTATATATATACATACGTATATAATCATATATAACTTTATTAATTGTATAACGGTATACCAATATAGTGGTACCTCACTTTCTATTATTAGTTGTTTAAACATGTACTACCTATATTGAGTGTGGTCACATGGCTAACCTTATAAGGAAGTGCGTGAACGTGATGCAGCAGTATGATGAAGCACACCAGCATCATAGCCAGCATGCGTATCAGAGTGTCGTTAACGAACGTATACAATACGATCAACACCAGTCTCCGGCCGATAACCACGCCTGCACCGCACAGAGGTCCCAACAACCGCGACGTGGTCAACTTGAACGGACCTTGTAGCACGTTTATCACGGCCACGGCCTCGGCGGATAGAGTTCGACCTTGACCCCCGGTACCGGAGGCCGGCCGCTGACCTCGCAACCGGAAACGTACCGCCAACCAGTAGACGAGGAACGGCAGCGGCAGCAGACACGCGCAGAAGAACTGCTTCAGAGGTATAAGACCGTCCTTGAGGAGACCGGGTCCTATTAGCAGCACCAGACAGAACGGACCGATACACACGCTTACGTAGGCGATCACGAGGTATTGCCAGCCTCGATAACACGTGACAGTGCCCTCTATGTAGAGCACCGAGTGGTCGCCTACCGGAACGCAGTTCAGCAGAGCGAAACACGTGGTCGCTAGCTTTTGATAGGTGAACAACAACGATAGAATGAATCCGGTGGCCATTTTGCTGAGGAAGTTCTTCGCGGCCGCCGCCGGATGTTGACGATGACGACGCCGGAAACGGTTCCACCACGTGTAGGCGAGGTAGAGTAGCGCGAACTGAAGCAGTACGTACGGTACCAGCATCACCTTGTACATCAGCTTCGTGGACGGACGGAGCTGGCCGAAGAAACATACCTTGTCCATGAATTGGAACAGTTCGAACCGGAACTTGAATAGTCCCATCAGAACCTGACGATTTAGTAGAGTTGGGTAGCATTGACATCGTTAGAAATATAATTGTTATAATTTTATTTATTATCACAGGTGTATGATGAGTATGTCATATATAAAAATGTAACAATTAACGATAAGATTATTCAACCTGCTTTAACATATTTTTACTTCTATTATCAGCAGAAGCGAATACGGTTTTCAGATGTAGCAACTGCGCATCTTGGAAGTAGTACGATATGATGATCAGGAAACTGGCGCCCGTATCCACGATGGGCGTGGGGCTAACATCGACGGGAACGCCCCCTCCGAGTGGGGGCGGCGGCGGTGGGGGCGAGTGGCGGTTATTGTTGGCGCGCTGACTCCCGCCACTGTAGTTATTCGTATCCGGATCGGGCTCCCGTTCCGTGTAGGTCTTATTCGACAGCTCCTCCAGTTCGGTGATCTCGTATGGATGGTTCGGATTCGAGTAGCGGGCGTCGTTGCCGGTCCGTCGACGCGACGACCGCCTCCGTTTCCGGCGCTCCAGGCACGGAATAGCGATATCAGCCAGGGCGACGTTCTGCTGGAAGATAAAGTCGCGCATGTCCTTCTGATACAGGAGGAACAGACCGTACAGAAGTCCGGTGCCCACCACCAGCGGGAACAACATCGTGACGTCACACTTCTCGTCCGGGAGACAGCTCGCCGAGAAGAGAGCCTCCGAGTAGCCGGGTCCGCATACCCCGCACAGGGTACCCACCCGATAGGGGGCGCAGGTGTCGTACCCGCTACAGTAGGTCGACGAGCAGCAGTAGTCTTTCGGGCAGTGCTGGAACTTAATGCGGTCGTTCTGTACGTAGCCCCAGAAGTTCGGCACCGATGTTATGGTTTGAGAGCAGCGTCCTCCGTAAGGACACGACCTACATTCGATGTCGTGGTAGCTGTAGGTGCCGTTGTAGGCGGCGGAGGGTTTGCGCCCGTTGATCAGAAGGGTGTAGTAGGCGAAGGCTGAGTAGACGAGGTTGTAGCTCATGTGACCGTAGTCCAGACTGTATCGGTTCTGCGGACACGACTCGCAAAAGTACGACAACTGATCGAGTTTGTAGCTACGGCGAAGTCCTAGAAGAGGTCAAGGTCGTAATAGGATATGTCGAGGTCGTTATAAGAATTAAGCAGGGGTTATTGCGTATTTAGGTATTAAGTATAACCAATAGTTTTTATATAGTAGTAATATATTGTAAGTTACTAATTATGTTGTAAGTTAACTCTCATTTAATAAGTCTTCCAGGGACCGATAAAGTTTATCTGAGATAAAGAGTTTCAGAGATATCTAATATTCTTACATATATTTAATTAGGTAAAAAACTAAATTAGAATTTGTAAATAAAATAACAGTTAACGGGATTACTGAGGGAATTAATTAGGGGGAGATGACTGTTACATTAGTCTAAATATAGGAATATGTTATTAGGTAATATGTTATCCTCTCTCTGAAATATATATATATATATATATATATATATATATATATATATCATAACATATATGTTTATGTGTATACACTAAATCTACCAACTTTAAATATATATTATATTGTAGTCTATATTTTTAATTTGTATTTATTTCTAATTCGTTGACGCTATAGCGCTATATATAGCTACTGACCTACTGAGGTCACACCGTAAGCGGATGTGTTTGTTAGACGTAGCCGGTGACCTATAGGGCATTGTACGCTGACATCGCTGACCTCTATTGACCAGTGGTCACCGCTATGACGTAATACAGCCACGTGATTACGGGCCGAGTGAACCATCAGACGGGCGCTGTGCATCGTTACCTGGATAGGGGTGGGTAGGGGTGAAGGGAGTGGGTTATGTAGGGGAGAGGATGGGTGAAGGGAGAGGGTTATGTTGGGAAGGGGGGAGAGTGATGTGATGATGGGATGGGAGTGAGATGAGGAGATAGGTGTAGGTATTCTTTACTAGTCGCGTATATATTACTATAGTGTATTGTATTAATTATTGTATTGTATGAATTATAATTATAAATATAAACTTATATGACAGCATTTGCACACTAGAATGCATACTGGTATGAACGAATCTAACTCAGCCAAAGTACAAATAATATTATAAATGTATTGAAATAATACCAACTATTACATACTATACTACATACATGTATATATATATATATATATATATATGTACTACATACGCATTATTATACAATTGTATAATATAATTTCTACATAGGTCCAATAAAACCATCAATTATAACCATATTAGTTGTATTTGGATCTAGTATTGCGATTAATGTATATATATATATATATATATATATATATATACATATATACATATATGTTAATATATATTTGTATATATCTACATGTATTAAATATATTTAAGTATTATACTATAGTATATTATAATTAGAATATATTCTATTTTATTAACACACCTTGCCATTGGAATAGAAGATGTCACCTTCCATGGTGTGCAGATGTACCGGAGTATTGCTGAAATATGTCCTAGTTACTCTGAGAGTACTTTCTCTGTCCACGAATACAGCGCCCCCTATTGAATAGTTCATTACGTAAGAATGTCAATGTTAACATTATTTTAATGTGATCATCAGCATTTATATTAAAAGATAAAATTAACACATTTTATTATTAAAATTACTTAAAAAATCATATATCTATCATATAAACATAAATATTATATTTCAATATTCTATATAAAAAAGGTCCTTGATATAACTATATAAGTTGTTTTTTTTTATATAATATATTTATATTCTATTTAAAATAATACAGCATAGTTTAATAAATAAAAATAATATAAAAATAATTTACTTATATTTTTCACACATTTTAAAACATATATAAAATATATATAACATATAAAACATATATACATAAACAACTTTAAAAATATAGATTTGAGTATATTGCTAATATAAGTAAGAAGTGAAGTCAACCATATAATAGTTTAAGTGTTAGGGTGTTCTATACTTAGGGTGTTAATAGTTGTAAGTCTTCATCTGATACATGTAAACTCTCCAATGTGTATCGCATGCATGTTATTAGCGTATAATATCGGATTTGGAGTTAATTTTAACGTTGGGTTGATAAAAAGTTCTACCAAGTTAGGTATATTTTATTTCTAAATATAGCATTATTTTTTTCAAATTTATAATCGTATTCTCAATTTAATACGATTATTTTTATAATACACTTATTTAAAAAATATAACTACATTAATAAGACATTACAAAAATATCATAATAATTTTAAAACATTAAAAATGTATTAATATTATAGTATTACGTATACAATCGTAATCACTATTACATCATATGTACATTACACGTGTGATGTATTACGTAATACGTATACATCCGGGCAAACCTAGTAATCTGGCGGTGTTGTTTTCGAATCTGCAGTCGCTCAAGGTCAAGTTACCTCTCTGAACCCTGATGGCGCCTCCCTTACCCACGAAAGAGATGAGGCCTTTACAACACTTCGAATGTATCTACGTTTGGGCATGCGTGTGTGTATGTATATATGTATGTATGTGTATATATATACACGTTTGTGTATATCTACATATGTGTGTATACATGAATAGATGCATGTGTATATTCATGTGTATATATGTTAATGGTTGTGTATACGATATATCGTTTAGGTGTGGGCACTGATTCTTAACTATAGTATTCTCAAATACATAAGTTATATATGGTAGGGATTAGATAAGGTCGAGTGACATGACAAATGGATAGGGCTGATATATATGGGGATATATCAATATTACGTTAATATAAATGTATATATATAGTATAACCAAAGGGCTTTGGTATAACTATGAATAGTAAACTGTATAAACTATAGATTAATAATTTATATTATATTATGAAAAACGAGTGATTCTTTGAATATAATTATATATATATATATATATATATGTATTAATAAATAACCTTATTTATTTATATATTCATAAATAACCACTTTCAGTGATTCTATAGAATTCTTTAGAATTAATAAGCAGTATGCTAACGTCTAAAGACTAATACGTCTAAGACTATAAGTCTATATATAGATTTATATTTTTCTATAGATTTTTCTGTGTATATACAATCAATTACTTCATTCACAAATATACAAATATATATATATATATATATATATATATATCCATAAACATACACACATACATATATACATATATAATATATATATATATATATATATATAAATACACACACACACCCACTAATTTACTACGAAATATATCACGTGATAAACAGTCATTGTACACGATGACGCATGCACACTCTTGTCACGTGACCCGACTAACCTGAACTTCGTCGCCGTTAACCCTAAACGAGTCCTTGTACTTGAGCAGTTTCTCGGAGCGAAAACTTCCGGCGGCGCTTCGAACGAACGTGCTGTTCTCCACGTAGGAAGTGGTCAGAGGCCTGGTCAAGTACAGGATACCGGAACCGGCGTGCATGGCTACGTTGTCTGCGTGTGTGTGTGTGCGTGTGTGTGTTAGCGACGGCTGGTATTCGTATACACTCATATATATATATATATATATATATATATATATATATATATATATTTATTAGGGGTGCTGGAACGATTTTGTATGTAGGACCAACCAATCAAAATAAATGTTGTGGTAAAAGTGGGGGGGGGCCAATACATAGGAGGTCCCCCTAGATTTTAAAGTGGGGGGATATGTCCCCCCCCCCGTTTCAGTGCCCCTAATATTTATATGTTTGTGTATGTGTATGTTAGTAGGTATACCCACACTATAGTGTGTGGTGTACGTTTGTTGTCTGCGAGTGTGATTATATATATATATATATATACTGATTCATTAGCGAATACCTTTAGCTCGCTACATTCATATGCAGCATGCTTCCCTGCTGTATATTGATTATAATTATACACACTATTGCATCACTGACGCGTATAGTATTCCTGGAAATACACCAACACACACATACATATACACACACACATATATATGAGGACATATCCCATAGTACAATACATAATAAACCTATACTTATTTACAATACTAATTATATATGTATTCTAAAAATATATTTTTAATTATAATTAATATATTATTATATTTTAAATAATAATATTAATATCAATAAAAAACCGTTGTGGACAAATATATTTATTATTCAATTGGTATCATATATTTCTGAGGGTTGAATCTTTTATTTATAACGCATTTTATTTATATATATATATATATATACATTATGCGTTATCGCACATACATATAGTAGTATACTACTATAGTATATATATATATATATATATATATATATATATATACTACTATATGTATGTGCGATAACGCATAATTAACTTACCTGTAAAGGCACAGTTCCTGATCCTAGTCTCCTTATACGGTCCTATGAAACTGACGCCCCTCTCATTATCTGTGAACTCTGACCTCTCCACCAATACAGTAACGTTAGATATAGGTACGCTCTTCGGATAGGCCACGTGAACGGTCAACGCAGCCTCGAATAGGTTCATGATGGACTGTATCGGATCCTCGTTAACCTAAAATAGTAGGCGTCTATTATCGTGGTATACAATTATAATCATTGCATATATCGAGACCTCCTATAACCTTGAGGATATAGGAGGTCTTGAATATATGTACTAGTTATTTTGTGGTACAAATGGTAGCGGGTTTGATTAAAAACGTACCCTTTTCGCGCGATATTAGATTTATACAAGACATATTTTAATTATTATACCGAATTATGTTAAATAATAGTTAGGGGTGTCATGTCACACAATGTGACGTTGAAGAAAGCATTCAGTTTATTATCTTTATTCTTGTTATTTTTCTATTTATATCATGAATTTGAAGTAAACTCATAATCGACGATATTTATAATTATAGTCACCTGTCAACAATATATGAATATTTACTATAGTATACACGATTGTCTCTGGCAAATCATAATGCATATTCCAGAGCAACCAGCCCCTGGTGGTACACAATCTAATTTATATAACGTATTACATGTGGTATATATAAATAGTAATGTATGTATATATATATATAAATATATATATATTAGCATATTAATATTTTTTATATATTTTAATAAATTATTAATAAATGTTAACAAAAACATTCGTTCTAAGTATTTTTGAATACAATCAATACTTAATAAAACAACTGGTTCTTATATATATTCAGCCAACTCCCGATAAGTCGGACTCGCAAGGGACTGGGAAAAGTGTCCGACTTATCCGATTTTCAGAATATCATGCAAATAAAACATGAGATGCGCAGCATGAGTTAAAGGATTACTTAAATGTGGAATTATGCAACAATCAACAACATAAAATGTTGTATTCAATAATATTACTTACTAAAATTATAATATATATATTATAATTTTAATGTTAATGTATACGTATGTAAACAAACGAACTATTCTACAAGAAACCTCAGAAAAACGAAACTCCCATCCAACAATGGAAAACATAAGAAAATTTAAAAAAGCACAAACAAATCTTGTACTTTCTTATGATAAAGAACAATCTGAATACATCCAGAGTAAGATTGATGAAATACAAAATGCTGTAATAAATCAAAAATCAGCAAAAGCCTGGAAAATAGTAAACGAAGTAAGCGGAAGGAAAAACTCATGCAGATCAAAAATAAAGGCAAAAAATAACGAGGAACGTGTTAAACTTTGTTTTTGCAAAAACATTTCCAAGATCTACTTGGTAAACCCACAAAGTTCAATGAGAATGAAGAAGAAATTTCGCAAATTGTAAATAGCGAATTAGATATAAAAAAAAGGACTCTTCACACCCGACGAAATAATTATAGCTGTATGAAGTATACAACATGGCAAAGCAGTAGGACTGGATGAAATCCCAGTAGAAGTCTGGAAATTAGGAGAATTCCAAGAAATTCTATTACACTTCTGCAATAGTAGAATCAAGATCCAATAAAAAGATGGAACGAAGGTTGTTTATTACCATTTCCAAAAAAAGGAAATCTAGCTTTGACAAAGAATTATAGAGGTATCACTCTTACATCAATAGCTTCGAAAATATACAATCTGATGTTATTAAATAGAATAAGACCCAAGATAGAAGATATCCTTAGAAAAAAACAGAACGGGTTTAGAACAAATCGATCAACAACTGGGCAAATATTAACCATTCGTCGTTTAATTGAAGGAGTAAAATCGAAAAATGTACCTTCTATACTTCTATTTATTGATTTTTCGAAAGCGTTCGATTCAATCGACAGATTAAAATTAAAATATATTCTATCAGCATATGGGATACCAAAAGAAACGATCAACGCAATAATGATACTATATACAAACACTCGCGCAATGGTCAGATCACCAGATGGAGATACCCCTTTCTTCGATATTACCACAGGAGTTCTGCAAGGAGATACCTTAGCACCATATCTATTTATTATCTGTTTAGACTACATAATGAGAACATCGATTGATAATAACTCACAATATGGATTAACTCTCACAGAAAGAAAGAGCTCAAGATACCACGCATTCACTATAACAGATGTAGACTATGCAGATGATATTGCAATCACCACCAAGAACGTAAAAGAAGCCAATATCTTACTAAATAGTCTAGAAAAAACTGATGGACTTCACATTAATGTCGCTAAAACAGAATACATGGCATACAACCAGAATTCAACAGATATGATTAAAACCCAGAATGTAGAAAATATCAAGAAAACCCAAGACTTTAAATACCTTGGTAGTTTTATAGCATCCACAGAGCATGATATAAATGTCAGAATAGGAAAAGCCTGGGCTGCACTAAACCAAATGAACAACATATGGAATTCAAAGTTATCTAAAAATCTGAAAAGAAACTTCTTCAGAGCAACGGTAGAATCTGTTTTTGTATATGGAGCAATTACATGGACTCTAACAACAAAATTGGAAAAAAAATCGACTGAGACTACACTCGCATGCTACGGGCCGCTCTGAACGTATCATGGAAAGAACATCTTACCAACAAAGAACTCTATGGCAAAACTCCAAAAGTAACTTCTTCGATCCGTGAACAAAGACTTAGATTCACAGGACATTGTTGGAGGAGCAAAAAAGAGCTGATTTGTGACGTTCTTCTCTGGTTACCTAAACATGGCAAACGCTCCCGTGGACGTCCAGCAAAAACTTTTGTAGATCAACTCGTCGACGATACCGAATGTAATGTAGACGAACTGACGAATGCGATGAATGATAGAGATGAATGGAAGTTACGTGTTAATGAATGCCGAGCAAGCTCGACCTGGTAAGGTAAGGTAATAATGTATACATTATTTAAAGTAAACATTTCTGACAATTTATAAAAATTCCGACTTATCCAGTATAAAAATCATAAAAATAACAATAATATGTGTCCGACTTATAGAAAATTCCGACTTATCCAACCTAACTTATCCAACTTATCCGATTAATTTAAAATTGAACTAGATACAAATTCAACCAAACCAACTAAATGTGTCCGACTTATCGAGAAGTCCAACTTATCCGTAGTCCGACTTACCGAGAATTGATTGTATATATATAAAGTTCAGTTTATACATGCATTACATTAAGTAGTATACAACATGTCTATATATTTATATATAATTATATTATATATAATTTAAATAAATCAATATAATTCTGTGATTTAAAAACATATTTAAATTTTCTATTTTGTTGTTAATTTTTTTATTATTTATATATCTTCTATATGTTTAATTTCCACATGATAATTATTAATTTAGTTGGATACATTTTTGTTCGAATTTTCAATAATTTGAATTTATTATTTAATTATAAAAAATCAATATAATTATTGTTTATCAATAAGAATTAATTATAAAAAATATAAAAATATAAAAATAAAAATAAAAATAAATCATCAACAAAATAGAAACTTTAAATAATTTGTTTTTAAAAACAAGAATTATATTGAATCTTTATAATTAAATAATCACTGTTTTTTATAAGTAATTTAATATTGGCTATCACCAATTTATTTGGGTCCATTTTTGTTTGAATTTTCAATAATATATATTGATTATAAATTAATTATAAACATTCGATATTATTTTTGTTAATATATCAATATAAATTACCTAAAAAATATATAAAAATAATAAATAAATTAACAATAAAATACTAAGTTTAAATATATGTTATTTTTAAATTTAAGAATTATAATGACTTTTTATAATTAACTAATACATTCATATTATTGAAAATTCTAACAAAAATGTATATAAATAATTTGTTATTATTATGCACATGAAAATATTATTTACTTCTAAACATATAATATGCCGTTAATTTTCCAGTATAATTTTATGAATTTATATTACTATAGAATACACTGTCTATATATTTAATTAATTATAAAGTATTATCAATTAAATAACCAAGATAATTCAACATGATTTACAAAATGTTTTATTTTGTTACCAATATATTTTATTTCGCATAGGTTTAGAAATTATTAACTTAATTGATTTTAATCGTATTTATAATTGATGATCAATTATATTGATAATACAATAACTATCTATAAATTATTTTACTATTACCAAAGGGCTATGCTATATTTATGATTGTTATGAGTTGTAATATTAGTTTATATATATTATTTTACTGTATATAAAATGATGATACGGTATTGATATTATATAAAGTATAGTATACACCCTTTATATGGGAATATACTTTATGAATACTGAAAGGAATTATTGATTTAAATAAAATAATTGTAGAATTAAAGTTATTTTAATTTTAATATTAATAATATAATTAAGTTACCTTGTTCATTTACTAACTATTTTAAATTAAAAGAAATAACATTTATTCTAATATAAAGATATATGTTCTATATATAATATTATGAATCTAATGGCTTTCATTATTACAATATCACTTACTTACATATATGTATATAATGTATACATTGAAGTAATATATGTATTGTATATATAACATATATGTTGTTTATATATATATATATATATATATATATATATATATATAAATGATACATACATATACAAATATGTATTGTCATGTATGATTCATACATATTAAATATATACTAAATAACACATCATGGTATTGAATTCGTATCCTTACGTTCTCAAATCAAATTAATCACGAATATTTATGACCGAGAGTAGGTGTGGCTAATAGTGGGCGTGACTTATATTAATATTTATATGTCCGCCTGCAGACCGCCGTGGTAAATAGTAATATACATTTCCGATGAACGATGACGTCACGCTTCGGTCACGTGGTGGCTGTAGATGACCAACACTACTACTGACCATTACTGACCACTACTACTGAAGCATACGTCTGATCTCTTATGATCATTAGTATTGATTTATCGACGGAAATCTTTTACAAATCCAGCATAAATATTCATAGCTATATACACACAACAAGTGAATATTGTATACATATATCGTATATGTATATACGATAAGCTTATAAACATTAATATGTATATATATATATTATTTAATTAAATCAATTAATTATTTAAATATCTACATATTTTTAGGATTTAACATCTAGTGATAATCTTATAATATAATTTATTATTTTTAATCTATTTTTAATAAAATATTGTATTTAATATTCTAGAATTTAAATATACGATACAAGTAATATTCATTATTGAATGGCGTGTTATTTCGTAAATTATCTCGTAATTATTGAAAACATAATTGTAAAAAATTAAATTCTTAAAAATTAAAATTAAAATTTTATATCATATTATTTTATATTATTAATTATGTATTATTATTAACAAATAAACTATATACATAATATATATATATATATATATATATATATATATATATATATATATATAGTTAATATGTCTCGCGTGTTATATTCAAATATGGTAATATATGTCATTGTCAATGAGCATAAAATCCTAATATCAAAAATTAAAATAAAAACTTAAATAAAGATAAATCTATAAATATAATAACTATATTTTTTATTAAAGAAAACATAAAGGTATATATATATATATATATATATATATATATATATATATATCCTCCGTTGTTTCTCGTACATGGCATATCTTACCATATATGGTAGATATAGATCATATATGATCTACGCAATATCCAATCATCGTATTATTTTAGAATTAAATTGAAAAATAACCTAAGCTCTGTATAATATATCAAAGGTATACCTTTTTATATATTATAACTTAAGTTTAACTTAAGCTTAAACATTGTTTGTCTTCCTTAACTACAATTCTTTGGACTCAATTCGTTTTTTTATTTTGTGAATTTGTTTATCGTTACGTTATACACATGTTAGGGCTAAATCCCGCTGAATCGATGTTTTTAAAATAAACTAATGCATTCATTCACACACACACACACACACACACATATATATATATATATTATAATAAATATACCGACTTATAAACATATACGCAAACACACATATTTACATATAAATATTTTATATTATACACATATATACTTCGTTTAGGAAATATTACTATAAAGTGTGAGTTGATGGTATACCAATCTATAGATTACTGGTAATGTATACACTATACTTAGTAGTGTTACCAATAGAAACATATAACGACACTGCATATATAGATACACTAGTAATTAGATAACTCCGTGAACGACTATTTACGCTAACTGTCTATTTATATCCACGACTATATCGGCGTTCGTACACGAAGGACGTGGATACAACTCTAATTTATTCAAATCTCGTCCAATCAGATCTCAGTATCTACGAATATATGCATGTCCCCTATCAGGGGGGGAGGAGCAATTGATTTAATGAATTTAACGAAGATATAATTCGTTAATCGTCTCGATAAGTAGAAAGTGTGCGAGTGTGTGCGAGTGTGTACGCATGAGTGAGCGCGTGTGCGTATTAGCGATCAGTAGAATAGCGCACACCAAACGCACTGCAAACTGCATATGGCTTCGTG
>OZ025240.1:22406315-22418815 GCA_964019155.1 Osedax fenrisi | reverse complement strand
ATATATATATATATATATATATATATATATATATATATATATATATATATATATAGATAGATGATTTACGTAGACACAAATATAACAAAGACAGTTCTCATTTGTGTTTTAGCAAAAATAAAAATAGATAGACCATTCATGGGAACGAGGTAGACCATTCCATAGTTCATATGTCGTACTGCTAGTTGAATAATGCATATCTAGCTAGTATGAAATTGTGGTAATGAAGTATTTTCTGGAAAACGATCTAGATTTTTCGAATCAATTCGTATGTCAGATATCTTTTAAGTATTTAGGTTAATTAAGGTATATGCATTTATCAAAATAATAATAATTTTATATAGTGATCGCTGTTTAGCAGATAACCATGTTATACCATACAATTTATCTGATGTACAAACGTAATCAAATAATTATATGTTAAATAGTAAGCGTACTATTTACAGTATAACCAAAGATTTTCCGAAGGAAAGATATAACACTTACGCGAAATCGTGTAATTCGAATTTGTATACAAAATACCCTGGTGCCACCTATAGCGGGTTAATTTTAGGAACTATGTGTTGTTTATAATGTAAATTGGTATTTAACTATACACTTTTAAAATGCGAAATCGTGTAATTCGAATTTGTATACAAAATACCCTGGTGCCACCTATAGCGGGTTACTTTTAGGAACTATGTGTTGTTTATAATGTAAATTCGTATTTAACTATACACTTTTAAAATGTTAAATAATATGCTTTAAATTAATATTTATATGATGAAAACTAAGTGTTCATTACTAATATATAACAAACAAATATGATATTTATGTTTTAAATGCTATAAGTATATATTTAGTAAGTACAAGTTAATTTATATTGCATGTAATTTAATAGAGCAATGAAAACATTATGGTATGCAAACAGAGCCGAAACTAAATCTATTTCAGTAATTTCGATACTACTGATAGCAGCGGTTGGGGATATTACTAAATTACGTTGCATGCATAGGGAGTGTTATATCTTTGCTTCGCAAAATCTTTGGTATAACTCTATTTATGCAATTTGTATAATATAAATTAATCAGTGATATATAGATTACATAACTCAATACGACATCCTGTATATTCGATAAGGAGCTTACATATGTTATCAGATATCATATTTGTAATAGTTTTATTTTGTGTAAATTAAAAAAAATAATATCGACACACACTTGAGATCTTATCGATAAAACTTATATCACAATAACAAATAAAACCAAGATTTTTAACAGAATTTGTAGGCGAAATAATTTATCAATAAACAATTACTGGAGGAAAAATAGAAGTAATACGAGAACAATTAATAAGATAGTTAATTTTGTAAAAATCAATTATTTAGTTTATTTAAATAATTAAAACAAAGCATAATTATAAGAAGGAATAGCATGTAAATACAGTACGATATACATTTTTAAACCATCCGAATAAAGATGATAATGAATATCAATAAACTGGTGGAAAATTCCAATCAAGGGTAACAGATAAATTGAAAATAATATATGACCAATTATTGAACCTTGTGGTACACTATGACTAAGTAATTTTTTAGATGAATATTCATTGTTAATATGTCAACATTTGAAACTGAACAAAAAGAATGAAAATAGTTTACGGAAGACTAATTCACAGAAATTAGATTATATGATGTATATAATACTTTACCTTACCAGGTCGAGCTTGCTCGGTAGTTCATTACACTTTTTATCCATTCCTCTATATCACTTATCGCTATGGGTAGTTACTCATTTGTGAACATCGTTTCCTCTCTTAATTGGTCTAAATATGTTTTCATAGACCTTCTTCGAGAGCGTCGTCCGTGTTCTGGATAACAAAGTAATACTTCACTCACTACTTCGCTTCTGTTTCTCCAGCAGTGACCGAAGAACCTCAGTCGTTATTCACGTATTGTATCTGTTATTCTTGGAATTTTGCCGTACAATTACTTATTTGTAACGTGATATCTCCATGACTTATTTAGTGCAGATCGTAGCATGCGTGTATATATACAGCCTATAGTCTTTAACTTTTTTTCTCTAAAGTTGAAGTTAGAGTCCAAGTGATAGAGCCATATACAAGTACAGTCTCAACTTTAGCTCTAAATAATTTCTTTTGAGTTTACTTGAAAGGTTGAATTTCCAGATGATCTTCAGGCTATTCAAGGCTGCCCATGCACTCCAGATGCTTACGCTTACGTCATTTTGAGTTTAACCAATATAACTAACTAGATATTTGAACTATTCTACACGTTTTATATTATGGCCTATCAGGCTTTTCATGTTTATCTGGTTTTCGTGATTTACACACATGTATTCCGTATTGTCTGAGTTTATATGTAAACTGATATCTTTAGCCGTATATTCAATTTTGTGTAGTAGTGTATTTCATATTAGTTATTATAGACTATTAGTTATTACAGCTATATCGATAGCATAGTCAATATCAGTAATGTGTTCAGCTGGGTATCTCTTACATTTTATTTTTTACAATAGCGAAGCCGAGATTTGTGTTACTATCCAATGATTTTTTCAATATATAAACTGACATATAATGAATAGAAATGGTGCAAGTGTATCTCCTTGTAGTACTCCAGTAGTTATATAGAAGAGGGTGTGTCACCATCAGGTACGTCGAATGATTAAAATGTGTCCTTTCGTTGATTTCTTTGTTCGGAAACCATTTTAATTTTGTTCTCAGTATATGATATATCTCTGGACTTATCCTATATAATAGCATCAGTTTATATCTTATAATATATCTTTAGGTATATACCTATAGTTATATCCTATTTTATCTTAGCTGCAATTGGAGTTAGTATGATTCCCCGATAGTTTTTTTATAGAAAGATCTCCTTTTTTAGGGAAAGGAAGTAAACACCCTTCATTTCATATTTCTATTAGTTCTTGAGAATATACAATATTGCACGAGTTTAGTAAGATTTCTTGAAATTCTACTAGTTTCCATACTTCAGCTAGTATTTCATCTAAGCCAACAGTTTTCCATTTTAAATTCTCTTAGTAGCTTTATTTAATTTATATATTGTAAAATGCCCTTTTTTGATAACTAGTTCATTTTGTATAGGCAATGTATTTTCATCGATTGATGTGGGAATTGATGATTTACCAAGTTATTCTTTGAAATGGTAGTGACATAATTGAATTCGTTCTTTTCCATTGTTTGCTTTAAGTTTTGCTCTGTTTGAGTTATTTCTTCCACTAACTTCTTCTACTATTTTCCAGGCTAAGGCTGCTTTTTTTGTTACATATCACATGAATTTCACTTTTTTTATTCTGAACGTAATCAGTTTGTTCATTTTCATACGATTGTACAAGATACTTCGAGCTTCGTTGAAATATCTGACATTTTCTAGTATTGGTTGATTTTATTTATGTCGAGCTATCAGGTGTATATGTTACGGTTTTGGCAGATATTATCTGTTTCCTAGGATATACGTTTTTTTCAACTTAGGTTTCAATGGGATTTTAGCAGCAGCTGGAAACTAGTTTACTTACATGCAGTTTCAAAGTGAGTATACCTTTTACTAGCAGATAGTGAAGCTGTGGTGTCCTGTATAGCTTCGAATTTAGTTTTCACTTTAGTAATAAAGGTGTATCTGGTTTCTGTGTCTATCTTTAATCTTGCCTAATCATAGTGTTTGATTTTACAAGATTTCTATTATTTTTTCTAAGACGCAGTCTAATATTTGCTGATATAATACGATGATCAGATGCAGCACTAATAAATGAATTATAAGCTCTACAGTTTTTATCACTATTATTCCACTTTATATTTATGATAGTATAATGAATTTGTGACATAGAAGCATTGGGAGATTTATATGTCCAGGATCGACCTTACCTTTTTTTGAAGTGTGTGTTTAGGCATAATAGTTTATTTTCTGGCAGATAATCTTTTAGCATATAACCATTTCTGTTTGTTAATTTATGAAATGTATATTTTAATCCATCATTTTAACCGAGTTGTGCATTAAGTCTTCTCCTTGTATCACTACATAATGACGTGAGATCTTATCAATTTCGGATATAGATGAAGACATGCAAAGATCCTTATCAGTATGTTTTGGTAAATATTTACGAGAACTATTATTATATAGAGAATTAACAAACGAATACATTTTTTTAGAATTGTTTCAGAAATTTAATATTTTATCTGCAACAAACTGGTTTTAGCAGATAATGGTGGTTTCCTATAATCGTAACTTGTCAATCGTATATTCTTAAATTAATAAATATTTATATAATTCGGTTCATGTAGATAAATTCTATATATATAATTGTTATACACATTGGCTATAAATAAATATATATATATATATATATAGGTATACACATATACTATACATAGTTATATACATATATATATATATACATGATATACACAGTGCTATAGTCTATATATAGCCAGTGTATGCTGGATTTGTATAATAAAGGACAGTTGTAAATTGTAAGATTTCTAACCCCCGAGGAAATTTTGCCCAGCCACATTCATTATATCAGGATATCATATATAAATTTAATAACACACATGCAACATATACGCATACACGCATATATGCCTACCAATATAGGTATACCTACCAATATATATATATATATATATATATATATATTATATAATTATAATGTAACATTAACTATAATTAACATTAATTATAATTAACACATAAACATATATACATATATATACATTATAATTAACACATAAATATATATATATACATATAGAACACAAAACACCAGCGTACTTATCGTATACGTAACATTCTATTTACAACCACACAACTACAACCTACGTATACGTTAACGTGACTAATCACTTTACTGAATAGTAACATGATGGTTAACTATAACATTGATATAGATATACATCGGGCGACAGCGTAGAAAAGATATCGATCTTTATCTGAAACCCTTTAGAGGAAATAACAATATAATTAATGTATATACTTCATACGAAAAAAATTTACAACTTATTTCTAATAAATATTTATTATTATTATTATTATTATTATTATGGATTATTTTTCAATAGAATAGAAACCATAACGAACAATTAAACATTCCCTATGACCTAATGACCTTATAACCCAAGTAATACATATACTATTCTCAGATCAAACTACCTAAACGATCTACAAGTACACTATAAACTATGCCATACCTCATATCTGATATAACCTCAAGGCCCTTGAGTCAAGGGTAATGGTGTATAACTTAATGGTGTATCATTTTATGAAAAACTTTTAAGATCAACTTTTTTTTAAACCAATATATAAAAGAATACTAAATGAAAAAAGAGTGAAATTAAATTACTCCAATAAACTATATCTATATATATATATATATATATATATATATATATATATATATATATATATATATATATATATATATATATATATATATATATATATATATATATATATATATATATTAATATCACACATTAACACCATGGTAAATATACATCTAAAATTATTCTGACTCAAAATAAACTAACCTGATAAATAAACAAACCAAATCAATGACTCGTAAACAATAAATCACCCAATCATTACTCAAATACTGAACATCCCCCAGTAGACAAAATGATCCATGGTAACTATAGACCAATATCGAATTTATGTTTTTTTTTAAATTGTTAAAGACAATCTTTAAAGACTATTTTATATACAGCATAATTGTAAAACATTTAACCAAACATATCGCGAATGGTAAATTAGCTAATTTATAATAAATGTTAACTCTCCTGAAAAAGATAGTGCATCGAAACCTATAATTTTCAATATGTACATATTGGATATTAACTCTTTGGGTTAAGTTAATATAATAGTAACTATACTATATATATATATATATATATATATATATATATATATATATATATATATATATATATATATATATATATATATATATATATATATATATGTCGCCGTAATGCAAGTAATATATTAACTATTTACCTAGATTTATAATTCAATAACTACTTACCTCCCTACTCATATCAAAATAGAAAAACAATCCATCATATGTGATATAATCATAGAAATTAGACTGAGGCACCCCACTCTATATCTATGGATATAATATATACAAAATTAAAACTAAATAATCAACTTTCGTCAATAATAAAATAATGCAACAATATACTATAACAATTAAAACAAATAAAGCAACTTCTGAATCGAACATATACTGTTAAAAAGTAGGGTACAGCGAGTGCCTTTTTAGGTGTAAGTAGTGTCCCCATATCCTAATTAGGGTACCATTTGAATAAATACGAGCAATAGCCTAAAAATGATCAAACTGTACTCTAAAGAATATTAGCTGGTTGTACCCTAATTATATGATACCGTGTACCCTAATGCAATTGTATGATATGTACCATAATTGAATTGCATGATATGTACATTTAATATTCACGTACCCTAAAATTTAACATAGCGTAAATAAATTTAACATTCACGTACCCTAATACATATATAGAGTGTACCCTAGTGCATTTAACAGTTAGGTATCCTAATACATATGTATATTGTACCCTAGTGAATTTAAAAGTAGTGTACCCTATTTAGGGTACATGGCAAATGTTGGTGATATTTTAACAATATGTACCCTATGAATTGAATTCGTTGTACCCAATTTTTAATAGTATATCTCAAGATAATAACCTCCGCCTATATAATATCGAAACTTGATTATTATGATAACTACAAGACAAAACAAATACTACCAATATCCAAAATTAATAAATACGACTTAGGATATTACCGACAAGATTGGATTACCCTTAAAATTAAAACCCTTAATTAAAGAAAGATTACTTTAAGTAAATTATCGATATTATACATATTAAAGTTTCTACATATCTCAAAGAAATAAGTGAATTATTACACCTCTAAAACACAATCCATTGATTACAGTTTAACTAAAAATGCATAAAATCTCCAAAATATCACAAACGGAATGACCCCAACACAGTTTAAACAAATTTAAAATTAAGTTACTTGAACTCTACTAACTTATTTCGCAAGTTATACTTTATACACTATCGAGAGTGTTTAGTGTTTAAAACTAGTTATTTGTAGTTATTCACAAATTATTTAAAACTATTTTTATATTGATTTCGCCATAAAATTAATATTTCTATGTGTTATCTCTCACTTCCGCACAATTTATTTAAAAGTAAATGGTGTTATTACCTATAGTATTAATGCATAATGTCTACACCTTTAAAACCATATTTACACACATATACGAATGCGTACACATATTTACACGTACCGATATGATAACATGAAACACCCACACGCACGAAGCCACACACACCACACCATCACCCACACACCACACACATACACGCGCACATCAACACCCACACACCACACACAAACGCGCGCACCAACACACACGCACTCTCGAGAGAGATAGCGTTAATGATTAACTATATCCACCACCACCGAGAAGTTCTCGGTAAGTACTAAGTTATCCGCGTGTATTAATAGCGCGGCGGCGACGTGTTTATAATTAAAATATATAGATTGTTCAGTTAATCAGATCCAGAATTGCGTCATAACATTACGCAACGGTAGACGTATCATTACGTAATAGTAAAGTATAGTTAACTGATTCTCGTTATGCGATACGCACCGCAGCCCGTATATTAATAATATCGATCTAAGCCCAGCGGATGTTTACAATCATAACGATTAGTTCCACCTGGCGCCCGCCGTCTCCACCTATCGGTGAGTAAACACATCGATTACACGCGAGATAATCGCTATAGCGAGCTAATTACTATAGCAACACCTTGTATACCCTTAATGAGGTTAAGGTTAATGCGATAACCCCACGTGGTATGCCTTAATAGTGGTAGTAGTGTGGAAGAGTACACGAGATGGGTGCAGATAAGCATGGGTATATATACCCTATAGGGAGGGGTCAATATCTAATAGCGGAAGTTGATAAAATCGTTACTATCTCGTATTATATAATTATTTAGCCCATAATAATAATTAAATAATATACGATTGAATATGGAATATATGGAAAGCGAGAGATTCGGACAACAGTTGCATACATCGATTACTTAATGCATATAACCAGTTCCTCCTATAACCCCCAGAAGTCACAGGAGGTACTGGAGATAGCCAATGGGAGAACAGTATTACATTACGCTCTACATGCGTCGCACTTGCCTACTTGACTGTGTATTCGTTATCGTTATATTGTAACCATCTCAAATATTGTGTTCATTCATGCGTGCATTCATTACTACACTATCAACATCCTACCTATCAAATTATGATATATATATATACTATAGTATGATATATTATGATATAGTAACGTAACATATATTGTCTATTATATATATATATATATATATATATATATAATAGACAATATATGTTACGTTACTATATCAGAACTACAACTATGGAAATTTTATGATCAGATCTCAAGTGTATGTCGATCTTATTTTTTTAATTTACACAAAATAAAAACTATTAGAAAGTTGTTACCTGATAATATATGTAAGCTCCTTATCGAATATACAGGATCTCGTATTTAGTAATGTATTCTATATATCACTGATAAGTTATATTCTACAAATTGTATAAATAGAGTTATACTTTCATCAGTATACGCTTACTATTTCACATAGAATTATTTTATCATGCTTGTACATCAGATACATTATATGGTATAAAATGGTTATCTGCTAAATAGCGATCCTAAATAAAATTATTATGATTTTTATAAATGCATACACCTTAAATCACCTAAATATTTAAAAGATATCTGACATACCGAATTTATTCGAGAAAATCTATATCGTTTTCCACAAAAATACTCCATTACCACAATTTAATTCTAGCTAGATATGCACTATGCAACTAGCAGTAAGACAGGTGCGTGGAATGGTATACCTCAAGAGCTAAGACTTGTGACATCAATAGAACGTTTCAGAAGTAAAGTAAAAGATTGGTAATTTTTAATATTCGTATATTTTTATTTTATATCATTTTACGTGTTCCCAGTTGAACACGTGTACATCATACTCTACTCGTAAACCGAAACACGTATAGTAGTATACAGGTATGTATACACATTACTAAGTAATAATATGTGCGGGTGATAAGCCAGCTGGGGGTAGTGATTTCAACATGGGGTATTCATTACGTCATGTGACTTGTCGTATATAGTCAATACTGAGTATACGAAACTATACGATAATATATATATATATATATATATATATATATAAACACACATATACACACACATATATATTAAGAGAGTAATAATAAATAAACTGGTGTGTACAATTGAAGATTAAGCGCGTATTAATTCTGGCGGTTACGTGTCTAGTTTGTTTAGAGAAATCACTTTTATTAACGATTCATTTGATTTTTAACAACACATCTTCGTTATTAGTTTATCGGTGCTACATCGTAATATATATATATCAATGAAATAATTAGAAATTTAGTAAAATAAAAGTAAAATTCTCTATTTTATTAATATACATTTAGGTAGAAAATCGGTAAAAATACTGAGAAATCGGTAACAAAAAGTAAAAAAAACCGAAAAAAATTGAAAATGTTGACTAACTTTTTTACTATTAGAGTATTACATTCATATACTCTACAAGTATTTTAAGGCATTCGGCGAAATACGAGTTTCGTTATTAGTGTCCGAACCCACCCCGTTAGTATTACGATACAAAAACACGTCTTAAAGTTCATATATTAAATATTATATTATTATATTTAACATATAAGTTTATATAACTATTTTTATAAGTTATATTAGTTATATATGTTAATATAAGTTTAATATAAATTTATATATATATAAAATATATTGTATATTTTTTCCAAACTTGATATATTAATAAATCATAATATAATATAATAAGTTCATATAATTGGTGTATATTATCCATCTATCCTTCGGAAAATCGTTGGTATATATCATTACTCTTGTGACTCATTAATAAAGTGACTCACTAGGAGTGAATCACTACTAACCTGGACGAGTAGAACTTGATGTGGGCGGTACGGATAGCCTTGGCTGTTATCTTCACATGCAGTAGAGTGCTGTTCAGTATCACTATCTCTATGTGCTGACCACTGATGCGTAGCTCACCTGCGTATGTGTGTGCATATGTGTGTAGGTATGTGTGTGGGTACGCGTGTGGGTATGTGTGTGCGTATGTGTGTGCGTATGTGTGTGGGTATGTGTGTGGGGATGTGTGTGCGTATGTGTGTGCGTATGTGTGTGTATGTGTGTGTATATGCGTGGGGGTATGTGTGTGGGTATGTGTGTAGGTATGTGTGTGGGTATGTGTGTGGGTATGTGTGAGGTTATGTATGTGGGTATGTGTGTGAGTATGTGTGTGCGTATGTGTGTGTATGTGTGTGGGTATGTGTGTGGGTAGGTGTATGGGTATGTGTATGGGTATGTGTTGTTGTTGTTGTTTTTGTTGTTGTTGTTGAAAGTATTTATTTAAACAAATCATTAATAATAATAATTCTATTATGTGTATCGAACAATATATATCACATATAGATACAAATAGCGAATGTATATAATTCGCACGATAATATTACAATGAAAGACGAACATCAATATTAGGCGATAAGAAATTATTTTAATTTCTTTTTAAATGTATTAATCGATAGATTTTTATTTCTAAGTTGAGGGGGTAGTTTTTTCCTTTCGTATTTGATGCAATGGGTAATCGGTTGGTGTAGTTTAATGGAATTTGTATTACATAACAGTCTAGTGTTTTTTTTATGTTTTATTTAGTTTTTTAAATTATAGGGTAAGTTGTAAGTAATAGTATTTTTAAGTATTGTAAGTATTTTGTAGTTTATAGAGTCTTCAGTGTTTAGCCAATTAAGTTTGTTTTGTAAGTCAGTAATGCTAGTTGTATAGTCAGTCTTCTGTAATCGGTATATATTTTTATTTGAGTGGTATATTATGTTGTCTAGTTTGTCTATTTACAGTTTTCCAGATCCTGAGAATAGTGAGTTACAGTATTGTAGTCTGGATAGTATGATATTCTGAGTCATATGTTTTGTAGTATTTTTTATTTAAGTATGATCTTATTTTTTTTAAGATTAAATACTTATGCAGTCATAGATTGTGTAAGTAAGCTGTACTGTTGATCTAGATTCACTTTATTATTAAAATTGATGCCTAGATATTTAACATAATGGGTGGGAATGATTTTGTGTTGATTAATAATACTTTCAGGGAAGTAAGTAGTTGAGTTATTAGTGATACTTAATAGTTCAGTTTTATTGTGGTTCAGTTTTATTATAGTAGTACGTTATTATTTGTTAGCCAGTTTTGTAGTTCGTTTAAATAGTCTTGTAGTTGGGTAGAGTTTGTTATCGTTGCGTGTAGTTATATGTCGTATGCGTATAAGTTGTAAGTAATATATGGATATCGTTTCATAATTGTTTGTAATGGAATAAGATATATAGAGAAGATAATGGGTGGAAGTATTGTATATTAAGGGACACCGTGGTCGATGGTATATGAGGTAGAGTAGTTATTTTTTCAGTATCAAGTGAATTATATAAGTCTTCAAATAGGGTGATGGTTCCAGTACTATGGATTTTACGGAATACGTTTTGTCTGATGTCCAGCCACATCTTTTCAGATAAGTAGTGTGATAGTTGATTATAATCCATTTTTTCAATAATTTTATTTAGAGGTAATTGAGATATAGGTCTGTAATTTGAGAATTCCGATGAGTTAATATTAGGTTGTTTTATTATTGGCGTAATTATTGCGTTTTTGAGTAAATTTAGAATGGTACCTAGTATAAGTGAGTCATCAATTATATTTTTGTAAGTCAGATTCAGAGTTTTGCTAGTTTTTTTTATTAAGTATAGAGGACTTAGGTCGTGTGGTGAAGAGCAGTGAAAATAAAATTGTAAATTGCAGTATTAGTAGGTAAAGTAAAATGTGTTAGTGTCGAAGTGCATGGTATTTTTTTTGTGAATTATAAAGAGGATTAAATGTACGGAGATTCTATTACTGTATGATAGTCTATTACAAATGGTATTAATTTTTTCTTTAAAATATTCTGCAAATTGCTTACATAGTTGATTATCGGGGAAAAGTGGGAGCGTAGAATTTTATTTTTTTTCCTAATAGGTTCTTTGTTATTGAATATAATCGTTTATAGTAGTGTGAAAAATAGTTTATTTTGTCAATAAAGTATACTTTATTCAGACTATAGTCTGTTTTAGTAGATTTAAGTTCATTCCTTTATATATGTATCTAATTTTTCGTAAGTCAATTAAGTTTGAGTGTGATTGTGATTTCTTAAAAAGTATACATGATTTTCAAAATAAAAGTTTTAAATTATTTAATTTTGAGTTAAACCATGGTGTTCCGTTGTGTAGAGTCAAGTAGTTTGTTTTCAGT
>OZ025240.1:22393815-22403815 GCA_964019155.1 Osedax fenrisi | reverse complement strand
GCGCACACTAGTGATACGCACAGTGCACGGTATTCGATGTTTAGATCTTCGGACAGTATTTAGAAGTATTTAATGTTCTGCGCAAGCGTATTCCAGTTATCGATACGGCGCTATGATACATTTGTTTTGTTTAGAATATATTCCTTAAAACTATTCGAGACAGTGTGAAACCCCTTTATAAGGATGAAGTAAAACTTGCGAATATTCGCCGTTATTAGCGAATATAAGCGCAGTTGTTATAGTTCGAACGGATTTCATGTTTATGAATATTCGCAACCGCTCTTTCCGAGTAATTATGGTCTGATCCTAAATAATCTATATATAGCCGATGTCACAACTACCGGTAATGTCATGTATAAATGCAAACCACGTGACTCCGGATATAAATATTGGTGGGATTTAAATATATATAATATTATTAATATTAGTAAACATACAAAATAATATCATTACAATATTGTAACATTTTAATATTTAGCCTGGTTAAATAATTAATTGTCATATAAATTATAAATTCTATATATGATACATTATTAACAACTATTTAAATATGAATCACTATATGTATTATCTACATGTAAACGTAGGATAACATATGATTCATAGCGAGTGAGCGATATAAAACATGATATCAAGAAGGAATACAGAGGGGGGAGAGGTGGCAAGTAAATAAAGAGATATTAGCAGCAAGTTGTAGGAAGGAATACAGAGATTACACGCGATTGTCAAATATCCAATATATATATATATCCGATATGGGCTCCCCTACTTTGTATGCACTATAGTGCATCAGTAGAAAGATAGAAAAGTCTATACAGAGATTATAGTTATTAAGGTGATGTTTACTCAGTCTATATAGAATATATACTAGTATACTAGTATCCAATATATAAATATATATTATATATATTTTTATAAATATATTATAAATATATATTATATATATATAGAGAGAGAGACGCCGCTAAACCTGTAATATTGAACATAAGATCGGATATGTTCTTAGCTGACTGCGACCACACACATCCGATGATAGCCCTGCCTCCGACACCTCTGAATACTATTGACCGCTGAATCACCACCGTGTCGTAAGGACATAACCAGAACGGGGACTGGTCGCTGTGAACACGTTGTCATTGGTTATGTCACGTGTTCGCTATATCACGTGTTCGTTATGTCACATGTTCATTATGTCACGTGTTAGTTGTGTCACGTGTTCGTTATGGCACGTGTTAGTTATGTCACGTGTTCATTATGTCACGTGTTCATTATGTCACGTGTTCGCTATATCACGTGTTCGTTATATATACGTTCGTAGATATGTAGAGATATTAGGGGTGACTTTATTAATGAATATATTAATCGTTTATGATTATTTCAAATACGAATGCATACATATATATATATTTATATAATTATTGATATTTTTACATGAGTAATTATTCATATATTATAATATATATATACATACACACATATATATATATATATATATATATATTCTATAAAGTATATATATTCTCTATTTTTTTTAATTCTTTGAAAATAAAATATCAACAATCAATAATACTATGCTATAAATAATACTCACGCTTCTATTCCATCATTTCTTAATCCTACCTTTTCTATTGCCCCTCCTTCTCATTAATCATATTCAATACACATTCCCTATCCGACGTAAACGATTTACTCATGGAATCTCACAGTACCTTGATAACCTGCAACTGATACCCTGACTATCTCATTATACCAACATATTACACGAGTTGTTCTCCTATGTTCTTGGATATTCACTCTAGCCATGGCTTACTCTGTCTTAAGTCTGCATTCATATATCCCATTCTTAATAACCAAACTTAACCTAAACTTTAGATTAATATACTAATCGCCCGATATCTATCTATCCTTATTAAATAAAATATTAGAAATAATTATCTCCAACCACCCATTCAACCAAAAACTCAAAATGTACATGTACTGAAATAGTTATTTTAATCCCTTATAAGGTATACTGCAAAAAAGCTTTTGTTAAGTTGTAGTAACAGTTACATGGTACATGTACAATTCAGGTATTTTATACTAACTAACAGTAACAATTCATTTTGTAACACTGATTTAGTTTTAAATCATTTTACAGTTACAAAATATGCATTTAATTATTATCCATATTAATACATATATACTTTTTGAAGGGCATTGACTAGGTATTTTCTTGAATGGCTGAGAAATAAAAAAAGTCCAACATTTTAAATACCTATGTTCTATTATAGATGATAAAAGTTCAAAGAAATAAATTATGTCAAGAATAGCACAAACCACATCGCTATTAATAAATATAAATGTGATTCGGAACGATAGGAATATAATGCTGAAATCCAATATCCGACTGCCACGTTCACTCGCGAGTTTGATATTCCTATACACATGTGAGACATGCACAATCACTAAAGAACTTTAAAGACGAATATCAACGATGGAGTATAGATTTCTTAGAAAAATTCTAAAGATCACGTATAAAAATAGAATTACCAATATTGAATTGAGAAATAGAATACTCCAAGCTATCGGCCCACATAACGACCTACTAACGAACGTTAAGGAGAGGAAGTTACGATGGTATGACGACATGTATCTCGCAACAACAATTCGATATTTAAATTAATATTTTAAGATACCGTAAATGGCAAAAGAAAAAAAGGATGTCCACGGATGAAATGGTATGTTAACATACAAGACTGGACCTGCCTCAATCCTTGTATATCAATGCGAGCGACAAACACATATAAAGTGGAGAAATCTAGTAAGACACTTATCAGCGCCCCTACAGCTCAACGCTACAAAATATGTAACCAGGTAAATATTGTTAACTCCGGTGATTTTTGTAAGGCTTAGGAAACAGCTCTCCTCAGTATACTTAGGACATACTATAGTATAGTATCAACTTCAAATGACAACAATAGTTTTATCTCATCCTACTTAGACTATAATATGACACTCTCATACAATAATAATCTCGGTACTTACTATGTTGGGAAAATCTGGAATATCATTATTATGGTTTATTTATTTTATTTCAAACCGTAAAAATCGCACTCTTTCTCCTATGTATCCCCTTAACCACTGTATTCCAATGAACCCCCTCTCTTATATATATATATATATATATATATATATATATATATATATATATATATATATGTGTGTGTGTGAGTGTGTATATTTATTATCTAATTAAAAACTTTCCGAATATCTACTACCATATTTTTTCTGATTATATTCAGCTTATTACTTTCCCCCCCATAATTCTCATAATATGGTTAACTTTAAATTAATCGAGTGTACAAACAACAAACTCTCTAATAAACTAATAAATTAATATCTGAAAACTACTGTATACATCTACTTCTTCTACTTCTTTTATAAATGTTACTCTACAAAATATTATTATATATACCTTCCATTCTTCTAAACACATAGGATTTATCTGTGATGATAAATTCTTCTTTAATAGTTATATATCCTCCATTACAATATTCTAAAATTGTCATCTATTCGGAATTTTAAAAATACAGAATTAACTTTCCAGAAACCTTACTAATACATTAACCAATGATATAATACCCTCCTGAGTTGATACTGTTCTTCCCTGATTAATCTACTCCCTTTTTCCACTGCTCCACTACATCGATTATCCGTTCTTCAATGTACTTCAATGTGCTAGTCACTATGCGTTATATATGTTATATATATGTTACACTATCTCATTAATAAATTACTATATGATTACCCTTCTCCCTGCGAGGTAAACTCCGTGTTCTCTCCATATATGCGTCCAACCGTAGCTATATACATATTATATCTATTTCAAAAACGTATATCATCTTCGTTACCATCTTACCTACTTAATAGAATTTCACATATTATATTCTAGATATTTTAAAATTCGGTCCCCTCAATGGATGTCCCACTCTGACATATATGTCATGTATTCAGTGTACGACATACACATCTATGTTAGATCCATGAAACGATTTCTAAATATTACCTGTTACTTGTTTTCCTTCTCTAATCACTAAATAATCGAACTTCTTAGTAACATTTACCTGGTTTAAACTACACAATATTATTATTATGTGATTTTTATCGGAAAATGTAGTTTCGATAATCCAATGTTCTTTTATTATTATTTTCTTTCCGTATACGGTTATATTACTTACAGTTACCTACACAGACATATGTTGTTGTATATATATATAATGCATATGTAATGTAATGAAATGTAATGTAAATATATTATATATTATATCGGTATTACATAACCAATATAAGTAAGTATGTAGTATGTACTGATGTATACACCACATACAATGTAGTCTGTACGTCTTAGAGTATTATCTGTATAGCCAGACAGATGGTCAGATAGACAAGTGGTCAGTGGTCAGTTTATACAGTACGTAGATATAACGCTAGTACGTAAATCCCTTTAGGTATATATACGGCTGTCCATGCGACTAAACCATACCCCTATGGATAACCCCATCACACCCGCTCTGAAACCCTGATGTAACCCTTAAGTACTACGCGCTAACCTTCCCGCCGCGTCTATATTGATCACCGCACGTGACTTGCGTTCTCCTCGTCGTCTTTGTGGTTGTTGTTGTTGTTGTTGTTGTGGTTGTTGTGGACGCGTGACTTCTTTAATGGCGGCCCTCAAATGTCTGCACGAGGTGCGCAAGCTGGAACCGCACCCGGGTACATCTTGCCCGTATCGCGACACGTATATCTCATTATCTGTGTACATATGTAGTGTACATATGTAGTGTACATATGTAGTGTACATATGTAGTGTACATATGTAGTGTACATATGTAGTGTACATATGTAGTGTACATATGTAGTGTACATATGTAGTGTACATATGTAGTGTACATATGTAGTGTACATATGTAGTGTACATATGTAGTGTACATATGTAGTGTACATATGTAGTGTACATATGTAGTGTACATATGTAGTGTACATATGTAGTGTACATATGTAGTGTACATATGTAGTGTACATATGTAGTGTACATATGTAGTATACATACAATACCTACTATAACCTCGGGGTTATAGGAGGTGTTGGTACATATTAATATATATGTGCATATATGCATAGTACATTTAACAATATACGAGTTTACTGAATTTATTTAACATCGTCTTCAGTGATAACATTGTACATTGTACATAGTGATATATAATATAGTATTATATAGATGAAGATATATACATATTATTTATTAAATACCGGTATATTAACTTCGGCTTTAATGATAATATTGTACCTACGTACTGTGTATCTACGTATATATATATATATATATATATATATATATATATATATATATATATATATATATATATAGTTGAATAATTTCTCCGTTGCTATATTAATTATAACTGCATTTTAGGGTTTCGATATTATTATCATTACACGAACTAGCCCACTGCGAAGTAATCCCTCGTCATCCCCTACGCAGGACCTCCTGCACTACCTCCTGCACTACCTCCTGCACTACCACCTGTACTACCTCCTGCACTACCACCTGCACTACCACCTGCACTACCTCCTACACTACCTCCTGCACTACCTCCTACACTACCTCCTGCACTACCTCCTGCACTACCTCCTACACTACCTCCTGCACTACCTCCTGCACTACCTCCTACACTACCTCCTGCACTACCTCCTGCACTACCTCATGCACTACCTCCTGCACTACCTCCTGCACTACCTCCTGCACTACCTCATACACTACCACCTGCACTACCTCCTGCACTACCACCTGCACTACCTCATGCACTACCTCATACACTACCTCCTGCACTACCTCCTGCACTACCTCCTGCACTACCTCCTGCACTACCACCTGCACTACCTCCTGCACTACCACCTGCACTACCACCTGCACTACCTCCTGCACTACCACCTGCACTACCTCATACACTACCACCTGCACTACCACCTGCACTACCACCTGCACTACCACCTGCACTACCTCCTGCACTACCACCTGCACTACCTCATGCACTACCTCCTGCACTACCTCCTGCACTACCACCTACACTACCTCCTGCACTACCTCCTGCACTACCTCCTGCACTACCTCCTGCACTACCTCCTGCACTACCTCCTGCACTACCTCCTGCACTACCTCCTGCACTACCACCTGCACTACCACCTGCACTACCTCCTACACTACCTCCTGCACTACCTCCTGCACTACCTCCTACACTACCTCCTGCACTACCTCCTGCACTACCTCATGCACTACCTCCTGCACTACCTCCTGCACTACCTCCTGCACTACCTCATACACTACCACCTGCACTACCTCCTGCACTACCTCCTGCACTACCTCCTGCACTACCTCATGCACTACCTCCTGCACTACCTCATGCACTACCTCATACACTACCTCATAAACTACCTCCTGCACTACCTCCTGCACTACGCGACGACGTAACCCGTAATAAGGCCCGTTAATTAGGCCGATGTGCAGCCGGCGATCTGGCCAATGAGAGCGCGTGACGGCCGGGTCCCTCGATTAGCCGTATGCCCCTCCCCCTACCACCACTAGCACGCCTCTCCGTTACAACTCGATACCCGCCCACCCACGTAGTAGTAGACAGTCACGTGGTCTCATTACGTAACCGGGTTCAAAGAATGACCGGTGATTATGAAGAACGGTGACCGCTGCCGCTAATTAACACTATACTAGGTGACCAGCGAGAGAGAGGGGGAGAGAGGGAGAAGGAGAGAGAGAGATATAGAGAGAGATATAGAGAGAGAGAGAGAGAGAAAGAGAGATAGATAGAGAGAGAGATAGAGAGTGTGAGAGAGAGAGAGTGAGAGAGAGAGACAGATATAGAAAGAGAAGAGAGAGAATATAGAGATAGAGATAGAGAGAGAGAGAGAGAGAGAGAGAGAGAGAGAGAGAGAGAGAGAGGGAGAGGGAGAGGGAGAGTATATACAAAAAATAATATAATTTCTGGACATTTTATATCTTCACATATGAATAATCCTTTATGCGCTAAAAAGAATCGCTACCAAGTTTATGACTTAATATATATGTATTGTGCTACTATAGAATACATGCATTATTACATTATTACTTACATAGTACACGTTTACATGCATTTTACCTATACATATATACCCTATAATATATCTATAGTAATAATATGAATCTTTCATTTCATCTTACAATTATATATGTAAGATTCAAGATCAAATGACGGAGTAGCAGTATCGACATTATAGAGGACATTACAGAGGACATTACATAGGACATTACAGAGGACATTACAGAGGACATTAGATAGAAGTTTAGGAGTTTTATTAGCTACTTGGGAGACTCGTTAAAAGTGTAGTATGAATTCAACAATCATCATATTGGTACAGGTATATATCCATACCAATATATCATATATATATATATATATATATATATATATATGTATATTAAAGATTATATAACATCAATAACATCTAGCAAGGAGATATAAAATAGAACATATAACTTAAGGTTTGCAAGGCTGATGTCGTGTTAGTAGACCTAGTGCTACTTGCGTCCACTTTATACACACATGATGATAAGAATACTAACATTTAAATGTTGTTACTGCAATTATATAATCGATACACGTCGTGCATTGCCTGTTTACCATATCGCTAATGACATAATGAAAGAGAAGGTACTATATCTTATCTATAGATGTATACTATAGTATATATCTATAGATAAGATACTGTATAGATAAGTATACTGTTAGTGGCGATTCGAATAAGCAACTCTCCTTCACCTCTAAATACCGGCGGAACACACGCTCGTCGCTACGATCTGCATGGTAAGTATGATAGGCATTACATACACGTATTACATGTGATATGCTGATGATACTTTTAACTCGGATAGATCTACAACACTACGCTATTGTGTACGTCGTCATCAATAATGTTGACGATCACTTGGTAAATAGGGTTATCAAAATAACAATAAAATATAATCTTTCATCCAAAACTACATTAAAAAGCCTTTATCTAATACATAAAATATTCTGGATAATACTTTAATATATATATATATATATTGTAGATATTGTAGATATGTTTTAAAATGATAAACAAATTCCATTATATGTATACGTACTTTATAAAGTACTATTTATAACGACATTATCTATGTTCTATAATCACCACTCCATAAATAAGTTATGTAAGTGGTTAGATTACAATAGCTGCATTGTATATTTCTAGTGTATATTTCATTTCCACGATTTAAAAAAACTAGTTTATTTTTTATAAATTGTTCCTCAAAAGGTTCTTAAAATAACCCATATCTGATACGTTTATCTCATAATCATTTGTTATATATATAACCTTATATGGTATGTATTCGTGTAGTACATTGTTTATAATATGTACATAATTAACTCGAATATAAATACGTATCTGGTACCAATGATAAGAATTTCATTATCAGCGTTGCAGACGATAGCACATGTTACGACGGGAAACAATGGGGTCATTGTTCGTCACTGTACTTTGCCCTGCATTAGGCACCTCAATAGTGACTCTGGAGTGGGGTGATAGAACGCGCGCATATAGAACGATTATCTAGTAGCGTTCATCCCACACCACGGTGTACGGCGCCTAGAATAATTACGTCGCGTGATTCATCAGCGATGCGTCCACAGCGATGCGTCATCACTCTAGACTGTATTACGGTGTGGCAAGAAGACGATGTCGAGGAGGATAGGGAGGACGCGCAGGAGGGGGAGGGGTTAGAGTTATATCACCGCCAGGGGACGTCCTACTGATGGTATACGAATGGCACGTGACCGCCTGGGAACACGTGTGGTGTAGTCATTAATAATAAACACACGGTCGGGCGTCGTCATCACAATCTCAACACTTGTAATCGCATTACTTTAATATTTATAGTCGGCGCTAGGGCGGGGCGGGGCGGGGTGAGGGGGAGGAGCCTATTGGTCACGTGATTTAGTTCTCGAGGACAACACTAGGTAACTAACGTTGTTTTAGAAAGTAGTATAATCATATAGGGAATTCGACGTCATAACCTATGTGTATAACGTGTTATATACTTATGTGTTCAACATATTTAAAGTATATACTTTTTACGATTTAATAAATAAATAGATATATAGTAATATATATATATATATATATATAGTGATTCACTCTTGTACATTTGTAACCTCTGAAATTCCTTCCAACCACAATATTCCCACAAATATACATAGGTCATACCCTAATCCTTCCTACTACTACATCAAAATAGCTAGGCATCAATATTAATAAAAAATTAATTTTCGATGAAAACATATCAACATTAAAAGCATCCACAGTCCAGCATTTATTCAATATAAACAAAATACGTCCTTATAAGTATATATATATATACATAACAACATCCGCACTAACTATTACCCATAATTTAATTATGTATCGACTACACTACTGCATACCTATACTACCTTCGTCTCACAATAAATACTTTACAACCATCGACCGATTAACTAACAGATCACTTAGACTAATCTACCGGCTTAACAAAATGAATAGTCTACATGTATAACTGACCTACGAACACAACTTAACTGGCCATCCATATGCGGATTGGCATTCAGCTATTGTTTTGCAAAAACTTAAATTAATATCTATTCTATTTTCTTACCTACTGAATAAACAACCTGATTACCTTTATCCACTAATTTTTCTTCATACTGCACCACGCCACCTACGATCCTCTAACTATACGGTCCTGACTGAACCATCCTTTCGCCGGGAAAACTCGAGAAGCTTTACTACTCTGTTTACGCTCTGTTTAACTCCCGTCATCCCTCAAAACCATCAATACTCCAACAACAATATTCAAATATAAACTAAAGAAGTACCTCCTTGTTCGTGATATATGAACTTCAAATATATT
>OZ025240.1:22358815-22386315 GCA_964019155.1 Osedax fenrisi | reverse complement strand
ATGTAATTCTGAATCTCGGATAAGTCGGACACTTTTCCCGGTCCCTTGCGAGTCCGACTTATCAGGAGTTGACTGTGTATATAATGAATACATTACTTTTATTTTACCTGTTTTGTATATACACTTTTAATATCACCTTTACGATTATTCTAATTAATTTAATTTTGTTAAATGTCGGAAATTGATAATAATACACATACACATACACACATATATATAGATATATATATATATATATATATATATATATATATATATATATATATATATATATATATATATATATATATATGTATATATAAATGAGTAACATAAATATTGATAATACATATATTAAATTAATATAGATTGCGATTTCGCGACATAATCCTACACACATTGTCTCATATAAATGCATATCTATATATAGATATTGGACAATAATGTATATATACATACATATATAGGTATGTATATAGTATGTGTATACACCTTGTACTGTCGGGAATATGAGAATAAGGGGTAAGTTGTTATGAGAATAACTTGTCCTAGAATTATCCTGGGGCAATCCTTAGCTATATTCGTACTATTAAATATGTCCTAGGATAATGTATGTTATCTAAAAATCGGCTATACAAATAGTTAATGTAGTCAATGTATACATGATAGTTAATGTTAACTAGATAGTTAATTGATAACAATATAGTTAATGTATACAATGTATATATATATATGTATAAATGTATAACTGCCTGTGTGGCTCAGTGGCTAAGGCGTCAGACACACAAGCAGTAGGACACGGGTTCGAGCCTCGTCCGGACCATTAATTAATTTTATAAAATGGGTCTTAAAATATTATTTAGAAGTGATCTTATATAATTGTGTATAAATAAATGATCGGCTCTCGTTAAAACCATGGATGCCTTAACATGAGAGTGGCTTCGAAGGGACATTAGATCCATATATGGTTATAAGTGAAAACTTCATCTAAGTTCCTGGATGGGATGAAAGGACTCCACCAAATAAAAATAACAATAACAACAATATACTATGGTTTATTTAATGAATATATATATATATATATATATATATATATATATAGAACATTGTAGGAGGACCAGGATGTTATCGCTGCATGCGAGCACCACTAAAACAGGTATTAATATAATATTTTGAAGTAATTTTATATAATTGTTTTAAAAAAAGTATCTATAGTTAACTATAGTTATAATATGGGTATGGTATACCACTTACATCTCTATCGTATTTATACATTGCAGACAAGTCATCAGTCCAACTACAGTTATAGCAAAGATTTTGCGAAGCATAATTCCTTTGATGAAAAATCTGTGGATACAGTATACTGTATACATAGATGTTTACGTATACGTAGATAATATAGACGGACTCCCACGTGATAATCTAGTTAACTATTGGTCAGGCTATATATAGCCTATAGGTCAGGCTATATATAGCCTATAGGTCAGGCTATAGCCTCGGTACACATCACGTGGTTGGAATGTTATCACTGATCACTGATTAGTAATCAGTAACTAGTAATCGAATTAATCTAATTACAATAATCTATTAACAATAAATCTATTAACAATAGTATATTATTGTACTGCAGTATCCATGTATACAACCTAATCATAATTATATATACATCATATACATATATTTGATTGTTCAGCACGGCAAGAGTCTATAGAGATATGAATATGTACGATTATTACATCATCTAGTCGTTATTAATATCTAAATATAGGCTTCAAATAGGTGTTAATATCGACCAGCTTGTAAGCTATACACTAATCTATCATAACTTAAATACCATATTGTTATATATATATATAGATTACTTATATATATAAATACTTATCAATTAAAAATATATATTATAATATATATTATATAATATATATATATATATATATATATATATATATATATATATATATGTATATTATACGTATGAGTTCACAACAACATCATAACATCGTACACATATTATAATTACATTACATATGTATACATGTGTTTATACATGTATGTTTATACACTAATAATACAATGCTATGTTTATTATGATGTTATTATTAGTACATGATCGTATACCTCTAGAATTAAATAATATATACAAAGTACCCTAGTAATATACAATTTAGTATATTACTAGGGTACTTTATATATATTATCTAATTGTATTCTATAGACTACTATATATAGTACAGTATAATGTTGATCACGATTATGTAGTTACTTTAATTATAGCATACACACAGATCAACGCACACAAACACGCACATATACACACACACATACACACACACACATATATATATATATATATTACATGTATAGTAAACTAGGATGTAAATTAACGGTTTCAAAGATTCATACACTATTATTAACCCAGTACATTTTTGCGTAAGAAAATTCATGCATAATATGGTGTTCACACGATGCGGGTTTTGCTTGTCGTACGAACAAATGCTGGACCGAATGCTTCAAAATCATAGATTCGGTCCAGCATTTACTCGGATTCCTATTTTTCTCGTCGTACAGCAAAAATGGAAAATATCCTAATTTTTGCTGGACCGAAATAAATGCTGGAACGAAATATCTTACTATCTTTGGTAATATTTACAATATATTATAAAAATATTATACTGAATAATTTGTATATGATTAATCGTATTACTACAATATAAAATACAATATAAACATGAATTATATAGAATATACAAAATTAAATAATTCAAGTAAAGATATAACAAAAAGTAGTTTAATTAAATGCTTTAAAGATCGATAATCGTTGTAAATAATTATGCGCCCATATAGTTCTCGTTCTGCTATTTTCTAACGAAATATCCAGTGTAATTTCGCCAGTTATTAAAATAATAAATTATTTAAATAAGCATCCACATAAGTATCCATAATTATAATAAATGTAATTATAATAGATAAATTACATTATTATTTGAATTTGACATCGTTTATTTACTCTATTTTTATTTCCGCTGTCAGTTATTGGTAACTACGACAATTTAAAACCGCGTCGTGTGAACACTCGTGTTTTTTAATTGCTGGACCTAATTTCGGTCCATAATTTGTTCGTACGACAAGCAAAACCCACATCGTGTGAACACCCTATTCCACTGACAAAAGTCCGTGTATTACACAGCCATATGGATACGATATATCGTTCTATAGAACCAGTGTATTACACGGACATTTTGTCACTATAATACACGGGCATTTTATTAGTATAATACACGGCTATTTTTTCACAATAAGACGATTTTATATACGACTTTATACTCGATATTCTGAAGAATATTTTATATTATTGATATGCTTATAATTATATATGTATTATAGAATTACATATAGGTAAAACATAAATTTAATTATAATAATATTTTGTAATATTAAATACAATGTTTCAATGTTTAATTATGAGCGATCATTATAACATTATTTAATTCCTTTAACATTGTATTATCTTAATCATCGATATAATTATGATTATAATTGTTTTTTAAGTTGACACATAAATGAAATTATAATAATTTTAATAAAACCATAGATACTTAAATAATTTATGATTTTAAAATAGTAACTTTATTTATTAAATACATAATATTAACTTAAATATAAATTAAAATAATAATTGATAATTAATTTACACTAGTCCCAAATTAATTTTATATATATATATATTAAAATAAAGTAAAGGTAAAATAATATTTTTTTTCTATATTTAAATTAAAAAAATATAATGTATTAGTGTGTAAAACGCGGATATTTATTCTGTGACACAATATTAAGTCCAATATACACAATTTTTTTTTTATATTTTGTATTTTATTATATTTTATTTATTTAAATACTCTACAAGAAAGAGTAGAAATAATCTATTCTACAACATATGTTAAATTAAACTATATTATTTATTTTTATATATAGTGTTTTATTTCGGTGTAATACATGGACATTTGTCCGTGTAAAACATGGATATGTTGTCAGTGTAAAACACGGGTATTAGTCACCTTACAAATTAATTAATATGTATATAAAACAATTATTTTTTTATAAAACAAATATAAATAAATTGTTATATCTAAATGAAGATTAATTTCTATATCATATATTAACTTATAATGTTTTAAATTTCTACCGTGTAAAATGTCACAAATCGTGTAAAACGTCGGGCTTTTACACGAGTTAAAATACGAAAAAAAACACACACAACCGTACTGGGTAAATACAATACAATACCGAATACCGGATGTTATGAAGTGATTACGTCACCACGTGACATCACGTCTACATCATGTGTTACAGCAATTAACTTCTACCTTTAGTGGTGTAATTTCTTATTTAAGGAGGAGTATACAACGCTGGTGATATGTAACACACACACACACACACAAATATATATATATATATATATATATATATATAATTATATATCAACATTATGCAATTAGCTATAATATGGCATATCATATAATATTTATGATTATGAACGTATATTATCAATATAAACGCATATCGTATAACATATATATGCATATACTTGATAGCTATAGTATACTATAGGTATGTGTATATATACATACCTATACATATATGTACTATAGTATACTATACCTATATGTATAGTATATGTATACGTGGTGTAAACTATACGCTATAACAGCCTACTAAGGACAGAGATGATTAATTAGTGAAAGTGTATCAACGTGTCATCTTCTTCTTCTTCGTGTTATTGTTGCTTGTATCTATTTATAGTAATAACGTATTGTATTGATGATTCATACGCCGGAAATGATTACGTCATTGTTAAGCGTATTACGATACGTTGAGTCATATATAATACGATATATCTAGGTGTACCCTACCCAGTAGTGGTGGCGGTGGTACACTATAGCGTAGCAGTCACGTGGGTATTATGTATAGTCACGTGGTGTATATATCACGTGGTTAATCCGGTGCAGAGCTTTAAAATAAGCCAGCAGGCTTTTTTTTATTATATATATATATAGACATATTTTAACATATAACAAATACAGATATTATATTACAAAAGTTACAGATATACACATTTTATTTTGATCAATATACATATATATATAGTGGAGTCCGCGATAAGAAATATGGTGAATATGTATTCGTGCATTATCTGATAATACACATGGAGAGATAATCCTGTCGGCTCGCCTATCTGTAGTGTATGCTAACATTGTATGCTAACATGTGTGCCATAGTTCACGTGTGCTAACATGTGTGCCATAGTTCACGTGTGCTAACATGTGTGCCATAGTTCACGTGTGCTAACATGTGTGCCATAGTTCACGTGTGCTAACATGTGTGCCATAGTTCACGTGTGCTAACATGTGTGCCATAGTTCATAACGTCGAAGTGATGTACACGTTCTCAATATTACAGCGACACGTTCTCGTTGCATCGGTATACGTGATATACGTGATATACTCTAACATGTATTAGATAGAAATTCCAATAAATATATTGTCGTAATATTGTGGTAATAACAGATTTGTCGATATACGTAACTGGATTATACCGTGATATATGATATATGTATACGTTCTTGTATCTATGCATGTGTATTATGTGTATATGCGAGTATATATATATATATATATATATATATAATACGTATTATAGTATGTATATAATATCGAGATATCCGCAAACTTCACTTTATAACATATACAAATATAAATAATTGTAATATAGTTATGTATATTATTAGCTATGTATCTATAGACATCACAATAAACTACCTATACCCATCTCTACGTGTATATATTATACTGTACATTGTACATATATATATATATATATATATATATATATATATAGATATATACATATATCTATATGCCTGTATGTATCAGTATACTAGAACACATGTATTAACGCGTATAGTGATTAGCTTCACATACGCACGCACGAACGCACCCACGAACGTGCGGACGAGCGCACGCTGCCAGATGAGGACACACTCGTACTGTTTCGATTATCGCTCTCGATTATTAATAAGATTATAGGAAACATTGGGATTTCGTTTATTCATAACACCGTATGCAAATTGGTAACACCTACATGCTGTAGTTTCGTGAGCGTAAATATGTATACATATTAATATGTACGTAAGTATTGCGTATTACGTATACATGTATGCCCTTTAAATTAATTAATATTAATAATATTAATAATAATAATAATAATAATAATAATAATAATAATAATAATAATAATAATAATAATAATAATATTAATAATAATAATAATAATAATAATAATAATAATAATAATAATAATAATAATAATAATAATAATAATAATAATAATAATAATAATAATAATAATAATAATAATAATAATAATAATAATAATAATAATTATTGTACGAAGGGAAAGTAACCGAATACGGACACTATCCGTCGGAAAGTGCCCGAATACGGACACTCTCGGAATCTCAGAAACTATTAATCCTACAAAAAAATGTTTAAAGAATAACATATTCATAATTATATAAATAGTCTAAAAAGTATTTTTTATTTATTAATTATTCAAAATATTGCTGGTATTCCAATAAACTGATTTTTTATTACATTTTTAAATTTATGAAAAAAAATGTCAACTTAAAACTTTCTCAAGAATATACAAATGTATCAATATAAAATATAATACTATATTATTAAAAAATAAGGCATTCTAAAAATTATATATATATATATAATTTCTATATATGTTATCAAATATTCATTAAGTTATAAGCATATATCTAGAGGTCATATAAATCCTTTCAGGCAGGGTATGAACTATTCTGATTTTTATAAAAATCGCGTGCGTTGTAATATAAATACCACCAATAAAGGTAAATCTAAAATGTGTATTATTTAGATACTTAAAGTGTATTATTAATTAAAAAATAATATAATTAAAGAAATTATTACTTAAATTATTCATAAAATTAGTTATAAATAATGTAATTGTAATTTGTCTGTTTGATTCATCAATATTATATGGTTTATCTAGTAGTAGTTAGGGTGTCCGTATTATAACACATGGTGTCCGTATTCGGACATAGGTACCAAATACGGACACCCCCGTTATCTACGGAATTAAAAGATTAAATAAAATTTTAAAATCACAATAATATCTATAATCATATAATATTAATATATTGTAATTTTTGAATACAAATAATGAGTGATAAAATGCTAAGACCATTTATTGTTAAAGTGTCCGTATTAGGCATAGAGCTAGAGAGAAATGTCTCTCTAGCTCTATGGTATTAGGTTACTTTCCCTTATCTATATAATGGTAAATATAAAATGATTTACACTCATTGAACATGGGTGTATTAACACGATAGTTTTTGCGAAGGGATTTTAGAGTAATTTGGTTATAAGTAATTAAAAAACGTCATCTAAGTTCCTGTATGTAAATGACACCATAAAATACAAATAGAAACAATAGACTACGATTGCTTTATTTGGATGACAAATACACTATCTATTTTAATATATTGAAGTTTTATTCATCCCGGTTTATCTATACACTTCTGTTTTTCTTTCCATGTGATTATAACATGAAAATTATATAATAATAACTCCAGTAATAAATTAAATATGAAATATAATTATTTTAAAACACGAAGAGAATATAATTGGATATATCAAGTACGTATATATAAATATATATATATATATGTATTAGGTTACTTTCCCCTATATGTATGCATTGTGTATTGCATACTAACCTATCTCCCACTTCCACCATAATTTCCCATTGCATTGTATAATTCGCTTTTCCACCATGATTACCTATATAATACAACCACGGTATACTCTGAAGGTATTATATATAATTATATATAATTACTATTCCACTCTTTATTTACTTACAACAAATTCTTGCGTTCTAGAGAAATAAAATCTGCACTTTAATGTATCTATTCACTTGCTGACAAAACTCGATAGTATTTATTCCCTCGATATTAAGTTATAGATAGTTAAATATATATTTCCAGGCATATATCTTGATATATATTCCTGATAATATAAACCTATGCTATATCAGATAAATTATCGCTCACAAATATATCCCATTAGACAACCCATAGACATATAAGGGGCGAATCCATGTATCAATATATGATGACGTTGAGACCCCCATTAAAATATGTATCACCATTAATTCTATCTTATATTTGTTTTCATATTATTATTTATAATAAGTTTTTTTTTATATTTATTTTCCATTTTATTATTCTTGTTTTTCTATTCCATTGTATTTGTATTGATGACGATTGATTGTTCTGACGTAATGAGTTATTAAAACACTTATAAGTAAGTTACAAGTGTAGAATTTATGTTATTCAAATTGATTAGATGTAAACTTTGAGAAATACATAAATGTATTTATATAAACAAAACGTGTAGATTAGTTATATCCATATTGTAATGGTTACAATTAAACATTTAATTAAAAATCACATTATCTCCAAACGACAAATAATTAAGCTAAAATAAGTTATGTTTATTATTATTATTATTATTATTATTATTATTATTATTATTATTATTATTATTATTATTATTATTATTATTATTATTATTATTATTATTATTATTATTATTATTATTATTATTATTATTATTATTATTATTATTATTATTATTATTATTATTATTATTATTATTATTATTATTATTATTATTATTATTATTATTATTATTATTATTATTATTATTATTATTATTATTATTATTATTATTATTATTATTAATATCGTTAACTCTACTTAATCTAAATGTATAGAAGCATGCGATTTATTTATATTATAAGATAAACTACTAAAATACAAACTTATAAATATATAGTATATCGGATAATACATACGGTGAATTGGATTGTGAAGACACGAAGAACGCGATATGTATGCTGTGTAGTTATTATACCATACGTGGAGTACATCTTAACCATACTTAACCCCACGGGGCTCACGTAGTACCCTCTAGAGGATTTGTGTATTACAGTCCTACTTTCAGTGTTATATGATTATAATGTCGGTATACCGGAAGTACATTGTAGTTATGTGTGACCAGTTTAATTATAGTACTTTGTTGCATAGACATCTTATTGTTATTCATTTTAAACTATCAGTTATAGACAAATACATATATATATATATCATTTTTAATTAATATAATACACAATTATTATAAAGTATTGTTCTTTTTTTGTCTTTTCTTAACTTATTTGGTAGAAATAAATGTTATTTTAAAATGTATAACTATAAATATTATATATCTTACAAGTTGGAGAGTATTTAATATATTTAATTAAACCAAATAGAATAAGTGTACATTTATGTATTATATCTTCATTATATGCATTACAATAGCAATAGTAATAGTAGTATAATACTATAGTATATATATATAATATAATTGTATTATTATATTATTTTTCGTTATATTTTTCGTATGGGATTTAATCTTGATATATATATTTTTATAAATCTTGCACTCATCAGAATTTGTTTAACATAAATAACATTGTATCTAAATTAATACTATAAATCATTACCAAATCAGCAATATATATATATATGTACAAAACATGTCTTATATAATTTATATATATATATATATATATATATATTAAGTTATAATATTTATGCTTCTAATTATGTAGTTATTCATAGTGACATAACTATATAATGTCAGTCTATCTTATAGTTATTATATTGTGTAATATATTACAATAACAAGAGTAAGGTTATTTGTATTTTCTTTATTTAACAATACTAATTAATACACGCGTGAGTATATCTGAGAATTGACCGCATCTTGTATTATTATATAATAGTATGTAACTAGAATAATATATATATATATATATATATATTATCAAGTTTATCTATAGCGTTATAACGTAAGAGATGAAACGATTTGTATTACGTATTAATTCCAAATATTACGCGATATTATATAACGCGTGTATTTCACGTGTAATAAAGCGCGCAATATATTACATAGTATTGCATAATTCTCGCTCTATCTCCCTCCCTCTCTCGTTGTATCTGGTAACCACCTGCCCGTATGCACGAGAGGTCGTGGTCGATGATTTGTTATTATATAATTAGTAAATGACCCTCGGGGCGAAAAGGGGAGGGACAGGGCAGGGGGGCGTAAAGCACTTTAACATAATTATCGACCGACTTTCTCGTGATTTTTTTCGAGTCGGGCGAATTGTCGCGAAACGCCGCGGCCGACGTGAAAAAGCGTTAATCCGCGAGAGAAATCCGCGAGCACTCGTTACCATGACTACAACAACGACGTCAGCCGTGAGGATAGGCGTACCGATTAGAGGGATGGGCAAAGCGTCTACAGTGTCTCTATTATCTCTATGCATCTCTATTGTCTTCGATAACTACAATCGGCGGTGCCCTATTGATCGCCGAGTTGTTTAGATACATTATAGATCCGGGTCATTTTAGTCAACGAAAAAATAATATTGTATATATATTTATATATATATATATATATATATATATTTGTTATTTGTTATTTGTTATTTTTATTTGGTGGAGTCCTTTCATCCCATCCAGGAACTTAGATGAAGTTTTCACTTATAACCATATATGGCTCTAATGTCCCTTCGAAGCCGCTCTCATGTTAAGGCATCCATGGTTTTAACGAGAGCCGATCATTTATTTATACACAATTATATAAGATCACTTCTAAATAATATTTTAAGACCCATTTTATAAAATTAATTAATGGTCCGGACGAGGCTCGAACCCGTGTCCTACTGCTTGTGTGTCCGACGCCTTAGCCACTGAGCCACACAGGCAGTTATATATATATATATATATATATATATATATATATTTATATATATAACATATCGTATATACTTGCTATTGATTTTAATATGACTTCGCCCGCTTGAATAACGTTTAATTAACATTAAACATCGGCCCCGTGGATCCATCTTAAAATCGATAAGCTCGAAATAAAGTCACCGTTACCGATAACCGGAGACTGAGGTCTCGGCTAACGGTGGCAGTGAGTCATCGCCTGCAGACCGGATACACTTTGATGTTATGACGTTACTCTAGTGACGTAACCGATTACGTAACCGATTGAACTTTTAATTATTAACTATTGATCAGCGCATGCGCTTATTCTACAGCTGTTATTATCTATATTATAGATTCTATAATAATATGCTTGATAAGAATGCTTTTTTATATAGTTCATGTATATATGCGTTCAATATACATGAAATATATAAAAAACAAACATATATATATATATTATAGGACATATATGGCGGCATACGTATATGTTTGATTATATACGTATGTATGTATAACGATGATGTGGGCATGTACACTGTACAATGTACAGTGTACATTGTACATTGTACACTGTACAGTAAAGTAACTTCGTACATATTATAGTATTTAGAAAATACTACTAACTTTAATTAATCATAGTAATTATAATTATTTTAGTATAATAGTATAATACTATAGTATTATTTCTCAATAAATAACTACCACATGATGTGATAATAAGTCTCTTATTTGTTAGAAAACTCGAAGAGTGTACGCCGAATAGAGAACACTGATATGTTTTTAACATACATATACGTATATACATATAAATATAGTGGTGTGGACATTATTAAGTAATGATATTAGTTCACGGGGGTGGGGTGTGGGGAAGTTATAGGGTGAGGGGTTGAGGCGATCAAATAACAATATAGTTAACACCAATAGTACATAGGTATATGTATATATATATATATATATATATATATATATATATATATATATATATATATATATATTACAACCCGTTCAGTTAATTCAGTTCGAATTACAAGTAACAATAATACACCGTTACAAATGAGTGTACAGCGAGTGAATTTTTTAGGGTGTAAGTAGTGTCCCAATATACGTACCCTAATCAGGGTATAATTTGAATAAATACGATCAATAGTATATGCTATAATAATAATATTATTCAATACCATAACAATGAACAAACTATACCCTGAAGAATGTTAGCAGGTTGTACCCTAATTATATTATACCGTGTACCTTAATGCAATTGTATGATATGTACCATAATTTAATTGCATGATATGTAAATATAATAATCACGTACTCCAATATTTAACATAACTCTACCATAATACATATATAGAGTGTAGCCTAGTGCATTTAAACAGGCTTGTACCCTAATATTTACCATATATGTAGTACATTATGTACCCTAAATATATATATATATATATATATATATATATATATATTGTACCCTAGTGAGTTTAAAAGGAGTGTACCCTTTTTAGGTACATGGTAAATTATTGTGATATTTTAACGATCTATATATTAATGTATAGAGTATACTCTATACATTGAATTCGCTGTTCCCTCATCGTTAGCAGTGTAATTTGTAGTATAACTGACCTCAATAGTTACATTTTTTATTTTCGTAAAGTAATGTCTTGCCACCTATATGAACTTAGATGAAGTATTTTTTTTACTTTTAATTAAATGGCTATAATTTCCTTTCTAAATTGCTCTCATATTAAGGCATAAGTGGTTTTAACGAGAGCCGATCATTATTTTATATACAGTTATATAATATCACTCCTAAATATTATGTTAAGACATATTTTATTGAATCGGACGGGGTTCGAGCCCACGTCCTACTGCTTGTGTGTCTGGCGTAGTAGCCAACTGAGCTACAGTGGTAGTGGAGTTATCACTGTTAGTGTATACACTTTGTATATATATATATATATATATATATATATACCGAGATAACTACAGCTATAACAGCTACAATAATTACCCGCTCCATTATCCGCATTGATACTGGTGTATGTATGTGTGTATGTGTGTATGTGTATAGGTGTGTGTGTTAGTGTGTGTAAAGGTACGCATGTGTTACTGCAGTTACTAGCTAATAGCTATAGCTAGTAGCTATAGTACGCGATCCCGAGTCGGGTAAACGCGTGCTATACGCCGTACAGTGTGATGTTCACGCGCACGCATGCACCACACTACAATTCCATGTATGACGTAACCTACGCGTATGACGTAATAAGCTATTACATAATAGTTATTACGTAATGTGACGCCAGGGTCTGCGTAATATCGACGCGTTAATATAGAGAGGGTGGGATTTTTAATAAAATATGATTGTTATATTAATATACCTATACATTGTATATATATATATATATATATATATATATATATATATATATATATATATATATATATTATAATTAATAATAATATCTATTTTCTAAGTGGGAAATATTTAATTAAGATATTAATAATGAAATAGTAATGTTATGATATATTTATTATGTGTTGTATATTATGAAATAATATAAATCATTTATGATTTATTTAAGTATCTAAATAAACTTTAAAATATTCAATATATATATACAATGTATATATTGTAACTCGGTAGTAATAAACAAATAAGTAATACAACTAAAAAAATGATAATATATTAATATTATATGATTATAGATATTATTGTGATTTTTAAATTTAAATTCCATAGATAACGGGGGTGTCCGTATTCGATATCCATGTCCGAATACGGACACCCTGAAGGGTGTGTTATAATATGCAGGGTGTGTTATAACATATGTGTTATAATACGGACACCCTATATACCACTAGATAAACTATATATTATTGATGAATCAATCAGACAAATCACAATACATTATTTATAATTAATATTATGAATAATTTATTATAATGTAATTAGTTAATAATATATTTATTTTTATAATTTTGTAATTAGTAATACAATTTAAGTATCTAAATAATAACAAATTTAGATTTATTGTATTGGTGGTATTAATACAAAGATTTTGCGAAGCAAATATGGTTCACTCCCTATATAAACTATGTAATTATTTTATTATAGTTTTTTCACCAACCACTAGATGGATACACATGTATTATTTTAAGTTAAATTTAATATTATGAATTCATAAGGTAATTAAGCTAATTATTAGACTAATATACTTTTAATATTAGAATATATATGTTAATTATATTTTTTTAAATATATTTTAAAATTACGACATTTTCACGGTATTGAAAGTTTACATGTAAATAAAAATGACTAAATCGATCTACTTTTGACCTATATGTTATATATAACAATTCGGTAAAATTGTTATGATTATATTTTTGATATCGCCAAATAATATTTTTACGGAACACTTACTTTTCGATATATATCGAATTTTTATACATATCTTAATTTAAGATTATATTAGGGTATTATTTTTGAATTTACATGTAAACAAATGCGAATCCAAAAATAGATTTTAGTTCTTTCACCCGTCGCATTTGCGCTAGTGTTGTTTTTATTTCAATAAATCGATAAAGTGAACCATCTTTCCATCGGAAAATCTTTGATTAAAATTATAACGCACGCGATTTTTATGAACATCAGAATAGTTATTACGCTTCGCGCTTATTGGTTATATGATGTCCGTATTAAGACATCTAGAGTGTCCGTATTAGGGAATTATATGACATCTAGATATATGCTTATAACTTAATGAATATTTGATAAACAATATAGAAATTATATATATATTTATATACATTTAGAATTCTTTATTTTTTAATAATATAATGTTATTTTTTATATAGATACATTTGTATATACTTAATTTTTTTGTTGTTGACATTTTTTTTCATAAATTTAAAAACGTAATAAAAAAATCAGTTTATTGAATATATCAACAATATTTTGAATAATTAAAAAATAAAAAATACTTTTTTAGATTATATATATATAAGTATCAATATTTTATTCAATCACATTTTTTTGTAGGATTTATAGTTTCTGAGATACCGAGAGTGTCCGTATTCGGTTACTTTCTCCACATATTTTTGTTATTTTGTTATTTTTTATTTGGTGGAGTCCTTTCATCCCATCCAGGAACTTAGATGAAGTTTTCACTTATAACCATATATGGCTCTAATTTCCCTTCGAAGCCGCTCTCATGTTAAGGCATCCATGGTTTTAACGATAGCCGATCATTTATTTATACACAATTATATATGATCACTTCTAAATAATATTTTAAGACCCATTTTATAAAATTAATTTATGGTCCGGACGAGGCTCGAACCCATGTCATACTGCTTGTATGTAAGACGCCTTAGCCACTGAGCCACACAATCAGTTAATTATATATATATATATATATATATATACCTATGGTATAATGGGTTATTGCGTCATCACATGTTTAAATAGCGATTAAATAAGAATACTATACTAAATATAAATAATAAAAATATATATATATAAGATGTTGTTATTTTAGATGTCATATTAGTAACTAGATGTATATGCGTATGTGTGTGTGTATGTGTGTGCGTGTGTTTATATAAGAAATTATATACAACACAAATATAATTTTGTATATGTGAACAATGTAGTTTTCCCATGGGTATATCATACACAAAAACACACATGTGTGTACATATACATGTACATGTATATAAGTATACACATGTATATATATATATATATATATATTGATTAATTGATATTTTCGTTAGGTTATCACATATAAACAGTATATTTATACTAAAACACATACCTAGGTGGTATCATTAACATACAATGTACGGCGTATATTCACATAAATATATATATATATATATATATATATATACATATATATGCACACACACACACCCACACCCACACACCCACACACACACCCACACACACACACACACACATGTACATACATATAAATACATATAATACTTTTACTTATTCTAATTCGAAACAAAATATATTCATGACTATTATAATAATGACGATTCTGATGTTAATGTCACAGATGCTTGCTGTTAATATGATGACATACATATAAAGTCATGTAAATATATTCACAATACTTCTTCTATAAAACATATTAATGCTAGAAGCTTAGTACGTAAATATGATCAAATTAATCTATTTTTAAATAATATTTTGCTTACATTTTCCTTAATTATAATTATTGAAACATGGTTCAAATATTCCAATCAGATTATTTATAATTTTAATAATTAAAATCAAATTAATACTATATGACCTGTAAGTATACCTATATATATATATATTGTTAGAAATAAAGTGGGTTATTATGACACAAATAACCTAAATAACCCTTTCTGAATATTATTTCAAAAGGGTTATTTGGACAATAATAACCTAAATAAACTTTTCTGAAAAATATTTCAAATAAAATAACCCTTTTATTATTTGGATTTATAAATATATAATAATACATATCAGATGTTTGGTTTCTTATTATAATATAAATAAAGTTTAGTATATATTATTAAATATATAATAATATAATTTAGATATAGTTTACTAATTCAAATATGATTCATTGATAATTTGTTGTCCCTATAAAGTAGTGATAGAAAAATGTAATAAGACATTATATTATTCGGAAATATTTATAAGTGGTATATATAAAACTCATACTGCAGATATAAAACAATTTTTAGATTTCATTGTAAACTCATTTAAAAGTTGGCAAAAAATTGTAATATATTGTATTTGTGTGGTGATTTAAATATTAATTTATTAGATCATAATTATAATAAACATGTAACATATTTTATTGATTACATATTAGGGTCAATCCATATACTCATTGGGGTATCGAAATGTAATAGATAAATCAACAAGAGGGACTAATGATAATACTTCTTTAATTGATAATATTTTTACAAATAATAATTATTCTCATAAATATAATAGAATATTTATAAATATATATATAATGATATAAGCGATCACTACCCTATTTTTAATTTTATTGATTTAAATGTTAAAAATTAAAAAAAAACATAAACCAAACCCAACTCTAAAATTAATAGTGTAATAACTCATCGATAACAAAATTAAAAATGTGCATTATTTATCATAAATGGGATTTTCTTAAATGGATATAAATACTGATTTTAATTATGTTATAGATATATTTAAATTAATGTTAAATAAATGTTTTACTTTATATCTCCAAAATCATAGATAATAAAATTAAAAATCCATGGATAAATAGATCTTTATAAAACTTTATCCCACAAATTATTAAATGAAATTATAGCCAATAAAAATTATTTCAATTATACAAAATATAAAAAATATCGGAATATTTTAACTTCAGTACTTAGAAATGCCGAAAAATGATGTTATAAAATCTCTGTAAAATTATTATAATAATTCCAATAAACATGGTGTATTTTAAATAATCTTATTAAAGTAAGAACTTTTTCAAATTATTTAAATACAACCTTATCAGCTGATGATTTTAATCTATATTTTAGTAATGTTAGACACAATTAGGCTAAGGATTTTAATTCTGACTCTGGTTTTAATTTAAATTTACATAAACATTGTTTATCATTTCATAACACAAATACTTTTGATCTTACACCTGATACAATTTCCGAAATATGTAATATAATAATGCATATAAACAAATAAAATAGTACTGATATTTATAATATAAATATGAGCTTAATAAAACAACTTAATACAGAATTAATTCTTATATTATATTCTTTATTTAATAAATCATTCAGTGAAGGAGTATTTCCTGATTGATTTAACATTTCTAAGGTTATACCTTTACATAAAAAGGGTAATATAAATATATTAGATAATTTCAGGCTAATATCTCTTCCTCATTTCTCAAAAATGTATGAAAAATATTTAAAAAGAGATATTAGTACATAAATTGATATAGATATATTCATAATATATTGATACATAAATTAGATAATATTGGTATTAGAGATTTACCTAAATATCGATTATCTAGTTATTTATCATACAGATCACGATATATCAATAAAATGGGGCTATTTCTGATATGAAACACATATCATTTGGAATTCTGCAAAGTTAAGTTTTGGTGCTCTTAACTTTTCTAACATATATATATATATATATATATATATGATATGCCTAATATAATTAAATATTCTAACGCATCATTTTTTCAGATGTTACAAATATAATTTTCAGTAGTAAATCTTTTGATATTCTGCAAAGTAATATAAAAGATGACCTTTTTAGTTTAACTGACTGGATATTTAGTAATAAATTAACATTAAATGTACAAAAAACTAGAGATATGCTATAATATTCTAAATTCTAAATCGAAAAGAAACTATATAATTAAAAGTGTATAATAAAATGATAGAGCATGCTATTCACTATAGTATTTATTCACAATACTATTCTCCTGCAGGTGAATCATTTATCGTTCCTTGGAATATTAAGTGATGATAAATGTAACCTGAATTACCATATAAATTATATCGGAGCAAAACTAAGTAGATCAATTACTATTATAAATAAAATAAAAAATAAACTACCTTTAAAAAATCGTATACAAATTATCATAGTATTTTTGAAAGTCATCTAAATTATTGTTCATCTATTTGGGGTAGTACTTTTTTTTCTCATATTAAACCAATTATAATATTTCAAAATAGGGTAATACAAAATTTGTTTTGATTAATTTAGATATTGATAACATTTATAACAAAATCAATCTTTGAAAATTTCAAGATATTATAAAATTAATATCTTAAAATAAATAAATAGATACATGACTAAATAATTACCTATCATTTTAAAATATATTTTTACACACAATTCAAATATTTATAAGCATTTATCTAAACATTTGGTTTTAGCTAAAATAGAATATATAGAAAATCTGTTTTCCTCTCTAACAAATCTCCTGAGATATGTAATTCATTCCCAACTTCTTATCACAAATTAATGAATAAAACAACTTTAAAAAAAATATTAAATTATTAATTACCTCTTTGTATTAGTTAACTTTTTATATTTTTTGTTATGTTTAGTTTCTTTATATCTTAATCTTATTTTATTTTATATTTTTACATATTTTATGCATGTATTTCATTTGTATTATATATTTTTCTTCTTTTAATATATATTTATATATTCTAATTTACATGTACTTTTATTATTCATTATATTTAATTTTGTATTTAACTGAAAATGATGACCTCTCCATGATAACTATATTCAAGTATATACTTACATATTTATTCAGCACGATTTTCATTTACACGAATCAAATTTACTTAATCAAATCAAATTAATAACATCTATGTAATAACATATATATAGTTTAATGATAAACAAAATTGAAATTTTAAAATAAGTATTTATTGTCTATTTAAAATTGTCTTATATTTTGTATTGTAATGTTGTTATCACATCATGTTATATTTACACATTATTTGATTCTAATATATATATATATACATATATATATTTTATAATATAATAATTTGAATATATAATTTAGATATAATAATTATAAAATTATAAATTAGACATAATATCGTATACATTTATGAGATCGATTGCTGTAATGGGGTTTAATGGTATACTAGTATGTACTCGTAAACAAAGTTAGAAGTATAGAACACTGTATGAACCGTTATCACATGACTTATAAGTACATATATCTATTGATAAGTACGTATACGTACTTATCAATATATGAGAGAATACGCTATACTAGTTAACTATCATCTCATAACTAAACTTATAACAAAGATTTGTATAAATTTCGCAAAATCTTTAATTATTATATATAAGTTCGGAAATATATATTTAATAATTGATTTTAATCCATTTTTAATCCGAGAGTGTCTGTTTTGGTAACTTTTGTAGTTCCTTATATAGAAAAGTTCCATATATCTCGGAATAACTCCTCTTAATAAATAATTGTAGATATTATAGAAAAAAAAATTAAAACCGACTTAAATACGGAAAACTATAACAATATTATAAAATATAAGAATTTACATCGAAGAATACGAAACAATTTAAATTACAGATATATGAAAGGAATATTTATTTTGTATATTTGTATCATACATTATACAGTATATATACATATATATATATATATATATACATATATATATATATATAGCATACACAACGATACACATTAGAATAACGAATCAATATATATATACACATATCGCATATGTATACATGTACACACGTAGCACATATCATATACACGAATACAAGTTGATAACTTAGCTATCATATAAGGAGTATACTTGGTATAACCATATATGGTTGTTTGATATAACACAGAATACTCATAGAGTGACAATATGTATGTATGTGCTGGAGTGTACACACACACACCCACACATATATACACACACACACACACACACATATATATATATATATATGCAAGCAATAACATACACACATATATGCACGAATGTGTGTATGTACACATTATATAATACACATTGTACATTGTACAAATCCTGCAGGATAATGGATATCGTGATATCTTAAGAGCTTACAATAATTACGATATGTTTTCGTCTATGTATATATATATATATATATATATATATATATATATATATATGTAGATGTATCCATTCGTGATCATGTGCATGTGTGTTTTTGTTTGTATTTGTTTGGTTATATACAATAAACAATATATATATATATATATATATATATATATATATATATATACATGAACTACTTACGTTTACTAATAATCCAAGAAAAACTTTCAAACATAATTGCAATCTATGATACAAAAATATTAAAACCAATATTAACGATATTCCGTTTACATCAGAAGATTTCTCAAACTATTTTACTTATAAAATTATTTATATCCGATCAAAAATAGAAATAAACATGACGAAACTATCCAACAATAGCCCATAAACTTATGATCAACCACTTACCGACTGCACCCAACTATCCACTTTTAGATACCCTACTGATGACGATATTTCTATTCTTATCAAGCAAACTAATTCATCTTCATTACTTGATCCTTCCCATAACTGTACTTAAAACAATAAACATTTCATTACTCAAATAATACGGAAATTACTTACTGACTGCATAAAGACGAATGCAATATATTGTATTCGTTGGTATACATATATAATATACCATATGGTATATATACCACCATATTTCAAAGTTTCCATAATTCCTAAAATGAAGAAATGTAATATTGATATTAATGTGCTATCAGATTATAGGCCTATTTCTCAATGTTCTACATTAGCTAAAATATTCGAAAGAATAATTAGTAAAAACTTAACTAACCACCTGAATAATAAAAGTCTTTTTGATAAATATCAATCTGGATATATGAAATTTTAGTACTGAAACAGCTCTACTCTACATTACTGACTATCCTATATAACATTGATAATAACACTCCTACACAAGTAATTCTACTTGACTTATCTTCCGCCTTTGATATAATTTATCACAATATACTTATAAACCGGCTAAAGCTACTAAACATTAACAACGATGAATTAAATATAGGAAATATACTGAAATACTACATTACCAATCGAATATATAACATAAAACTCATATCCGTATCTCCCAATAAACAAGGTACAATTCTTGGTCCCTTGATTTATTCCTTATATATCACTCCGATATCTAGAATATTTCTAAATTACCCTAAATCATATATAATTTATATGCTGATGATATTATTATTATGTCAAGAGCAAATAATTCCCGTTTAAATAAGTGTATCATTGATTTACACAATTGGATGACAACTAATTCCTACTTATTTCTTAACTCAAATAAGACTACATTGTTAAATATTTCTAATAAATTATCTCACTTTCCCACAATATATTTAATCACTATAATATCTCCACAATACTCAACAAAATATTTAGGAGTAACACTGACAAGCGACTTAACTAAGAATACACATATTAATTGAGTAGTTAAATCAACGAATAATCACCTCATTGAACTATGCAACTACGGTATAATATAAATATAATATATATATCATATAATCTCTGCTATATAAAAGAGTCTGACTATTAGCGAATTAGCATTAATGATTTATTTTTTCCAAACTCAAATTCTGATCTACCTTACAAACTCAACTAAAATATAACTACTACAACTAGACCGAATTATAAAATCTACGAATTATATTTAATAAACGAAAATTTGATAGATACTCCATTTCATTGCTAATATCTTCTCTAACGATTTTACCACTTGACTTCATTAATAATTAAAACACAACTCTATAAACTAATACTGTTCTTTACGAAAATACTCCAACTTAACTGATCTACTACATTTAAAACTTTTATACAACCACTTCAGGGTTCTATTGAAGGTATAAGACGACGAGGTAGGCCAAAAATGCAATGGAAAGACAATATCGTGAAATGGACTGGTCTTGACATAAATAAAGCGATGAGAGCTGCAGAAAATAGAGAGGGATGGAAACAAATTGTGATGAAATCTACTGCGCCCCTACGGCATCCAAATGCTATGGGATAGGTAAAAGGTAAAAGGTAAAACACAACCACTAATAAACTCGAACTCTAAGATACTTACGCTACCTCCAATCAACAGTAAATAACATGGTGGAAGATATTTTCGGTATATGACTGCATCTACGTGGAACAATCTTCCAACGGAAATCAATCATATATCGAAGAAGCGATACCCTTAATAATACCTTACGTAATATGTTTATTTAACTTATATATTATAATTTATAATACATTTTATTTTCGTTTTTACTTTATTCTTTTTACCGAGATAATATGCTGTATATATATGATTCTCATTTATATTGTTACACTATTATCTAGCTATATTTATTATTATTATTATTATTATTATTATTATTATTATTATTATTATTATTATTATTATTATTATTGTTATTATTATTATTATTATTATTATTATTATTATTATTATTATTATTATTATTATTATTATTATTATTATTATTATTATTATTATTATTATTATTATTATTATTATTATTATTATTATTATTATTATTATTATTATTATTATTATTATTATTATTATTATTATTATTATTATTATTATTATTATTATTATTATTATTATTATTATTATTATTATTATTATTATTATTATTATTATTATTATTATTATTATTATTATTATTATTATTATTATTATTATTATTATTATTATTATTATTATTATTATTATTATTATTATTATTATTATTATTATTATTATTATTATTATTATTATTATTATTATTATTATTGTTATTATTATTATTATTATTGTTATTGTTATTATTATTATTATTATTATTATTATTATTATTATTATTATTATTATTATTATTATTATTATTATTATTATTATTATTATTATTATTATTATTATTATTATTATTATTATTATTATTATTATTATTATTATTATTATTATTATTATTATTATTATTATTATTATTGTTATTGTTATTATTATTATTATTATTATTATTATTATTATTATTATTATTATTATTATTATTATTATTATTATTATTATTATTATTATTATTATTATTATTATTATTATTATTATTATTATTATTATTATTATTATTATTATTATTATTATTATTATTATTATTATTATTATTATTATTATTATTATTATTATTATTATTATTATTATTATTATTATTATTATTATTATTATTATTATTATTATTATTATTATTATTATTATTATTATTATTATTATTATTATTATTATTATTATTATTATTATTATTATTATTATTATTATTATTATTATTATTATTATTATTATTATTATTATTATTATTATTATTGTTATTATTATTATTATTATTGTTATTGTTATTATTATTATTATTATTATTATTATTATTATTATTATTATTATTATTATTATTATTATTATTATTATTATTATTATTATTATTATTATTATTATTATTATTATTATTATTATTATTATTATTATTATTATTATTATTATTATTATTATTATTATTATTATTATTGTTATTGTTATTGTTATTATTATTATTATTATTATTATTATTATTATTGTTATTATTATTATTATTATTGTTATTGTTATTATTATTATTATTATTATTATTATTATTATTATTATTATTATTATTATTATTATTATTATTATTATTATTATTATTATTATTATTATTATTATTATTATTATTATTATTATTATTATTATTATTATTATTATTATTATTATTATTATTATTATTGTTATTGTTATTATTATTATTATTATTATTATTATTATTATTATTATTATTATTATTATTATTATTATTATTATTATTATTATTATTATTATTATTATTATTATTATTATTATTATTATTATTATTATTATTATTATTATTATTATTGTTATTGAATTGAATTGAATTGAATTGAATGAATATTTATTATGAATTTTTTCAAGTTCGATTTAGTAATAATTAACAATATGTAGTGATAAATTCACAAAACGACAACAAAACGTAGATAGTACACATATAAAAATAACAATAGTAAATTAGAAACGTATCACATGTGCCGGTGATAAAAACAATTAATAATTAAAATTAATAATTTATAAAATTATATATATATACATATATATATATATATATATGTATAAATAAATATTAAGTTATAATTTTTTTAATATGATTTTTAAAGGTATATAAACTATTTGCTAATACAATATGTTCATCAAGACCATTCCAAATTTTAGCTATTCGATTATTTAGTAGATTTTTTGTTACATTTAGTTTACATGTATTCATACTAATTTGCAGAGAATGGCCTCTGGTAGTGTAGTTGGTCTTTTTGATATTAATAATAGATGATGTATTCATAGATACCAATCCGTTAAATAGCTTATATACCATAACAAGATCAAATCTAGTTCTTCTGATTTCTAGAGAATCTAGATTTAGGTATATTAATCTTTCATTATAAGGTTTATAATGTAAACCGCATCTCTCGATTAATCTTCTCGTAAAGAATTTTTGGACCTTCTCTAGTTTTATCTTCAGTCCTTTGAATGTCCTGGCATCTAATCCCGGATTCCAGACTGTCGACGCATATTCAAGGTGGGGTCTAGCATATGATATATATGCTTTTCTAATAGCTGGCATATTATTAGTAATGAAACAGCGAAATATACGATTGATAACACAATATGCACTTGTACAACACACACCAATATGTTCAGAGAAATGTAATGATGGATCAAATTTGATACCAAGATCACGATACGATCTACAGTTTACTATTGAAACATTATGTATAGTATACAATGGTTTATTAGTATTACCTAATGTAAGAGCAGCTGATTTTTTTGCAGCGTTTTCTAATTGCCAAGAATTAGACCATTCATAAAATTTATCAATATTATGTTGTAATTTATATCTATGATCTATGTCATTAGATATAAAACTCAATTTAGTATCATCCGCGAAAAGATTAATGGATATATCTTTATCAATCACTTCGACTAAATCATTGATATATATTAGAAAGAGTAAAGGCCCTATTACAGATCCTTGTGGAACACCAGATATTATTTTAACTGTATCAGACATTTGATTATTAACTCTTACTCTTTGAGATCTACCAGATAGAAAACTACTTATCCAAGAATGTATGTTACCACATATACCTAAATTAGTTAATTTGACAAGTAATTTACTATGAGAGACCTTATCAAAAGCTTTAGCATAGTCAAGATATATGATATCAATATTATACTATTGTTATTATTATTATTATTATTATTATTATTATTATTATTATTATTATTATTATTATTATTATTATTATTATTATTATTATTATTATTATTATTATTATTATTATTATTATTATTATTATTATTATTATTATTATTATTATTATTATTATTATTATTATTATTATTATTATTATTATTGTTATTGTTATTATTATTATTATTATTATTATTATTATTATTATTATTATTATTATTATTATTATTATTATTATTATTATTATTATTATTATTATTATTATTATTATTATTATTATTATTATTATTATTATTATTATTATTATTATTATTATTATTATTATTATTATTATTATTATTATTATTATTATTATTATTATTATTATTATTATTATTATTATTATTATTATTATTATTATTATTATTATTATTATTATTATTATTATTATTATTATTATTATTATTATTATTATTATTATTATTATTATTATTATTATTATTATTATTATTATTATTATTATTATTATTATTATTATTATTGTTATTGTTATTGTTATTGTTATTGTTATTATATATAAGTATACTTATATCTATACCTATAGCATACTAAAACACATTCGAGAATAGCTCTCGCTATTATATTTGTGTATGATAAATCATCATCATTATCATTATATATATATATATATATATATATATATATATATATATATATATATATATATATATACAGTATTTATATTATATAATGTAAATGTCTGCACATAATTACTTCCTATAAGATGATCACTAATGTATTCTGGGTATTGGCAAACGTGTCTACCTACATACATACGATATTCTATATGATGACTTCTAGGCATACATATATATATATATATATATATAACTCATATATGCACGTAAAGTATCTTGCATATATATATATAAGGCAGGGTCGTATTAAGACAACATTCCCTGGCGTGACAAATAAAATAAGGACCCATGAAATCATAGATTTATAGATTACATACAAATAAAACATATTAATTATTATTGTGGGCATTTTAAGTGCATATATTGTAGTAGTAGTAGTAGTAGTAGTATACTATAGTACTATAGTACTATAGCATACTAATTAATATTACACAGAATATGTACATGAATGGTTAATAATATACACCAAACATGTTATATAATATATTTAATAAAAAGTATTTATATATATATGATTATATTAAAGTAATTTCTGAAAGATATATATACATTTTATTGTATTGATTGCCTCAATAAATTGTATCCGACCATCCATTGCTCAGGCCCTAATTCCCCGCTTGCACTACATTCACCCCCTTAAAACGACTTAATACGACCATGCATTAAAATAAACAAGACTCATCAATATTTAAGATTCTTAAATATCTACAGCCTGTTATTAATAGTATAACTATATAATAAATATGACGCGGTGTATGATATGTTATATTATCGCGATGGCATTCTACTAAGATATATCTTAACGTAATAACTTATATATGGAACATTCCTTCAATAGATCACGTGTCAGTTTCCAGTTAATCACGTGATATTAACATTAATGTAAGATGTATAATATCGCCAACTATATCGTAGCGTACATTGTACAATATAGTATATAGTATACTATATTCACTGGATACTACTTGTATGTTGCAAAGTATCCAGGCAGTATATTAATACCTATAGGTAAAAGTATATATTGTGCATACT